>JAESUZ010004217.1:0-52847 GCA_017311185.1 Proteles cristata cristata
TCTAAAACCTCTGACCTAGGAGATGATGGATGGATGATCACCTGGAAAGCCCTCTAAAATTGGGATTCAAATGAAGGAGATCCTTCCTATGTCATTGGGTTATTTGAGAAGTAAATGAGAGGATGAGTGAAATAAATGTTGGTTGTGCAAACAAAGCTGAAGATGGGGGAGATGCTGAAGGTAATCTTCTGACCTCCAGTACAGGTCTGATTTCCTACCTCAGAATACGACCTGTCATCTACCACACCCTTTATTCTTTCTTCCCTTCTGTTCTTCCATTCTGTTGGTAGGTTGTCTGACCTCTTAATGGGTGGCACCTTGCTTGCAGCGAATTCTGATTGTAAATTGATAGTCAACAAGGATGCAGAGAAGGTCATCCACTTCTCTCCCCCATTAACAGTTATGTGCAATCAGAAGTTTAGACTTCCAAGTTACCATCAGCCAAAAGGTAGAAATCCCTGAGAATTGCTAAACAATTGCCGAAGCGTTGGCATGTGCAGCTTATGAGGGCCCAGATTTCTCAAAGACGAGTTATTTATTTTAAAAGAGGAAATTAAGGACAGATTATCACTCTATAGACTATACAGACATTACTTTACTTTTTTTTTTTTTTTTTTTTGAGAATGCACACTGGTTTTGTTTTACACTAGATCCCTGTTTCCTAAAATAATATAAAGCACACAGTAGATTCTCCACAAAAATGTATTCAGTTTCTATACTGGGAGAGTTGACTGGCAACATTCAACCAGCAAAGAGCCCATGCTGTTCACCACTCTACAGTACTGCCTTTGGCAGCAAGAGCTTAACTTCTGATTTGAAGAAAGCTGAGAATGATATGCAAGATAACATGTTTCATCCCTATGTTTTTTAATTAAAGTAATGCCGTTTTTTAAAGTATGACTCCGGAGTGCTTGATGACCACAGGAACTCCATCTTAATCGCATTTGCTGCTTTATTTTCAAACAGAAAATACACATACACAACATCTTAAGACGGACATCGAAGTAGAAAGAAACCATTTAAAAGCTGTTTCTTATTGTTTGGAAAGAAAGTAAGCATAACTGGAGCACAAAATCTGTCAAATATGTGTCTCTAATAATGATGTAAAGTTGTACTTTTTCCAAGTGTGCTAACCTATAGTTTCCCTTTTAAAGTTTGCCCCCAAAACGTAATGTAAAAGCCTAGGAAGTATATAAGAAACCACAAGTACTCTAAACAAGCTTATCTTCAAAAGTGCAAATCTTGTCTCGACACTCCTCTTTTTAAATACGATCAGTATCTCTGTTATTTATAGGATAAAACACAGATTTATGTGTGTATTATATCATGTCCTTCACAAAGTGTTTCAAACCTGTTGTCCAGCCTGTGCTATCATGCTCTACCAGAGAGCCTGAGCTCCCTAAGCTATTGCCATTCTCCCAACAACCTATCTTTTGTGAGGTCACCTGGTCTTTGAACGTGTTTTTATGGTCAAGGATGCTCTGTCCTCTCTATCTCTGATAAACCCGCTTGTTTGTGGTAAGGACTTGCTTGGCTTCCCCAGATGGAGCTCATCATCCCCTCCTCCTTGTTCCCACAGAACTCTGTAAATACAGTGAGTCCAGGATTTGAGAAGAATTGTGTTATACCAGTTTTGAGGTTTATCTATCTCTCCCTGCACTAGACTAACTTCCCTGAGTGTTGGAACTGTGAGTGTTCTCTCATCTCCTCAAGTGGACACACATGTATGTCTCCTCTACTGCTGCAAGGCCACTGTGCAAAGGAAGCACCGTCCTTTTAATATGAAAGCACTGTGCTCACAATGGAAAAAAATATATTGAATGAGTGAAAGAATGCTGTTATCCTGAGCTGTGCAATGTTAAGGGAAACAGTTTTGCCTCGAAGGGACCATATATGTCTGGTGGGTTTGTTCCTTAGAGTATTTGAAAAGGGAGAGAACTACTCAATCCTAGGGTATGATCTTCAAAGGTGGCTACTCTGTGGGAACAATGAACCTTTCACTGTCAAAGTTCTCTTGGAGAACACCAGCCCTCACTACACACCGTCCAATGCCCATATCTTCCATAGACGGAAGCTGTCTGCCAAATTCTGCCCTTCTGCCAAGACCCTACTTTGATTCAAAATCAGGGAGAAATAAATAATCGGCCCTTTTTCTTCTCTCCTCTCAATAACCTGCATCTTACAATAATAAAGGATTTCCCCAAATCTGTATCTCAACAGGAGATTAATATGAGAATGACAATGTAATTGAAAGTGCTTCATAAATTACAAAGTGCCTTGTTATATTATGACTAATATTATTGTCATCATTAACAACTCTAACATTATCTCAATTTAAAAAAAAGATGCCCCCTCATACTTTGATTTTGATATACTATGAGTTAAATTATAACCCATCATAATAAAGATGTTATGTCTCACCCCTTCTAATATGATATGATATGAAAGGTTAAGCAGGCCTATACTCATCACTAAATAACATTTTTATACATGGAAGAAGTTTCATCTTTATTGCTTAATATCCTTAACATCTTTTTAGGAGGGCCTTGTCCTGTAGTGATTGACAAGTATTTTCTTCATTAGTTTCCTCAACACTTTATTAGGCCAACCTGTAATTTTTGTTCTTGCTTAATATCTCTGACTTCTAGCTGATGATCAGTAAACTGCATGGTATTCAGTTTCCAAGGCCTTTATTTGTTAGCCTAGTGATTTGGGGTAAAATATTTAACCTTCCTGAGCCTTTGTATAAGAGTTTCAAGAATAATACTATTTCTACTTTTCTTCTTATTTGGAGAATCACATCAAGTAGTATCACTTGTAAACTTTAAAATAGGCCCTGTGATGGGCTCCATGCTGGGTGTGAAGCCTACTTAAAAATAAAAAATAACAAACAAAAAAATAACATGGCACTTAAACTTTATAAGCAACTGTGATTAAATAAGTGTTGGATTACATCTTTCTGGACATGTGTTTTTGTAAAACTGATTTTATACAATCTTCCCAAATGCACCCATTTCTAAACTGGCTTCTTATGTTTTTTAAGCTAAATTCTTCCCTTATACTCATCATATTACTACCTTGTAATGCTCACACACACACACACACACACACACACACACACACAGAGACAATTAAAACAACAACAAAAATCTATGAACCAATTCTGCAGTATGTGTAATCAACCCTGATATTTTCTATTTTGCTTCACCCAAAACAAATGCTGGTGGTGATCCACAAACTGATTCATGGCTCACAGTTGGGAAAATACTAGCCCATCAAAACACAAAAAAAGAACAGAAGAGAACAAAACAAAACAAAACAAAACACAAAATGTAACCAACAAAAAAGGAAATTATATCCTCAGCATCTTTTATGGCAATTTCTTTCCAGGTATCTATAATCTGACCAAGAATTCCTTTCACTGTGCTCTAATGATAGCACAATTTTTTCTTAGAACACAAGCAGTTTCAAATATTTTCTTTTTCTGAACGTAGCCTTGTCTCATTTAATTCCCTTATCACCTCCTCTGTGAAGCTCTTCCAAATCTTCTAGCCAATTAATTACTTCTTTTGTTCTCCCTTCCCTAACTCCCTTGATGTTATAGCTACCTCTATTATACTTCTCAGCTGTTATTTTAATTGCTTAAATATCCATCTGCTGAATATACCATTTCTGTTACAATCATTTAAATGTCAGCCAACATGGTAAACCTTGTATTCTCTCTAAATTGACTGGGACTAGTTCAATTTCAATATTCTGAGTGCCCTGTACGAGGTCTGACATGCAGGAGTTCCCATGTCAAAGTTCACTGAATAACTGTATTGATTTTAAAAGTTGATTGAAATATAAGAAACTGCCAGGGATAAATGTTCAAACTAGAACTCAGTGTGGTACATGAGTTCTCTAAAATATAGGAAATCTTGTGAGCAAACCCATCTCTTGGTCCGGACAACTGAGTGGTGTCTCCTAGGTCCCATGCGTTGTGGAGTGGTTGGTGTCATGTGCTTCTCTTATCTAAATATTATTATAGTTCTACTTCAAAATTTCTGTTTTAATGATATCCCAGGGAGACTATGAAATATCAACACTCTTCTACAGATGGCCCTGGTCATGAGAGTACATTTTCACATCCCCATGAAGTAGGGGTTGGTAGAGTTTGCTCCTTGTAACATACATCTTCAACAAATGTTCATAAACCTCCCTAAAAGAAATGAATAAGTGGGGCAGCCAAGTTTAACAATTGTGTTGTTTTTAAGTTAAGGTTATTTCACCAATCCATTATCATACTTAACCATACATATACAGTTCTTTTGTAAGCACATGCAAAAGCCATATATTATTAACATATATTATTAAATACAAATAGAAATTCAAGGATGAAATATGTGGAAAAAATGTGTTACTTGAAAATAGCAGTAAAACGGGATTTTCAAAATAAATGCATGTTAACTAGGATTTACAGTACAATATAAGCCTGTACTATTAGTTGTAATGCCAGTATTTGGAGAACTAGGCTGGCACATTAAATTTATTCATTTTCACAGCCTGCAGACATTTTAATGTCTGAGTAGCAATAAGAACAAATTACCTAAAAACTTTTAATAGTGTATAATAAATTAAGACTGAATGGTAATGCAAAAGTGGGTACAACAGGACAAAATTATGAATCTCATATAATGATCCAACAACACTTAAAGCGTGGAAACAACACTGGTATTCTGGAATATACGACCACAGTTGATCCTAATTGTTTCTCTCCTGTCAAAGAGAAATTGCGCATCAATCTCAAAGTATTGCAAACTGTTCATTACATGCAAATGGTTATGTTTTGCAGACTTTCCAAGGGGACTCAAACTTCTTTATAAAAGGAGCCAGGCTAAATGAAGAGTTTCTATGAGGACACTAGGTTTCCTTCAGAGTTATTCATTGATCAGCAATGAAAATTGCCTCTGCCAATAAGGAGGTAAAAACAAAGAAATGCAGGGGTTCACAGGACTGAAGGGAAAATCAAAGAAGGAACCTTGGACCAGGAAGGACTCCAAAGGGTCCCTATACGAGGAGAACTTGTTGCTGCTGGCCAGGCATTCTCATTAGAATTAATAAACTCCAACCTTATCACTTGCCACAAAAACATTACAGCCCTCAAGAAAAAAATTAGACTGCCTAAGTTTAGACCTGTGCTTAGGACCACGGATATGGTAAGAGAAAGCCTCTGGCAGAATCGCCTTTAGAACTCTCTTGGACAGAATACTGATTTATTGTCCCACTAAAACTGCTCAAGTACTCAAGAGGAACAGGTGCTACTCTCAGCAAAGCAGTTGCTATACACTCTTCAAAATGGCTAAGGCCACCACACAGTATGTAAGCGACTTTAAAACCTCTTTTGGTTTCTAATCAAACTCCTTCTCTTAACACATGGAGTTGACAGTTGACTTAAATAACAAGTCTATTTTGATTACCTCTTTTTGGTAGCATGACTTTCAATTATTTTATAAACATGGCCAAGTCCACTTCTCTATTACACCAAGTAACAAAGAATGCTTAAAGAGAAGGTAAATAGGGTGCTTGGATTTTCATTACAACTTAATACTCTATATCCTAAAGCAAGAGTTAACAAGCTTTTTCTGCTAAGAGCTACATAGTTAATATTTTAAGCTTTGCAGGCTAGGCAGTCTCTGAAACTACTTAACTCTGCCTTTGGAAACAAAGAAGCCACGGACAGTTTGCAAATAAATACGTGTGGCTGAGTTTCAATAAAACTTTATTTACAAAAACAAGTAGCTGGGAGGATTTGGCCCCACCAGTGTGCTCTTCTAAAGAATTTAATATGGTTAGGAGCAATATTAAGTATAACATATACTGTATTAAAATCCACTTCATTGCAAGTACTCAGAGAGATATCAAAGGTGAGATATTTACTTATAATAAGAACCAGTTCAATATTCCACATGAAGTCCTGGAGTCTATGGTAGCATATTTGTCCATTGTTTCAGTGTCTCTGAAATATTCCCCCAAATGAGTCTGAGTAACATGGAAGTCTGAATCTGGATAAAGAGGGGATGAAAACTTGAAGGACTCCATAGTTATAAACTAAAATTACCTACTGACAAAATGATGAACCAATAAAACCTTAAGGGGAACATGCTACTAGAGAGATATGCGTTCATCTCTGACGGATCCAGTTTTCTTTTCCCCATACTCCTGAATATTTCCTTTCTATTAGTAATGATCAGAATGACTTAATACAAATTAAGTGCCAGTAAGGTTCTGTCAATTATGGTCTCATGAAATAATTTTAAAAATTTGTTATTATGATGTTTGCCAATAATCCCGGTCTCTGGCTTGTACCTATAATTTGGTTCTATCATAGAGAGAGTTACCATTCTTATGACTAGATACTTCCTATTCTGCTTGATGAATAGTTCATCCTGAACCATCTAATCTGTGAACGGGCCTCTTGCAGCATAATTTGTCGATTTTTTTTTTTTCAAAATTCACAACTTACGTGAGAACATTTTCTCACTCTCTGTATGACTTCTTCATAGCTAGCTCTTTCCTTGTGCTGCCTTTGACAATATTGCTCTTTCCAGGTTCTCAAAGTCATGTTTTTCTCAGTTGAGTTTGGGAACCCTGGAGGTGTAACCCAAGAGTGTCAAAAAGGACCAGAGAACACAAATAACTTCTGTAGAAAAAAGCACACCCATTTCCCCTAGCCCTGATTTTAGGGCTTTCTGGTGTGTTTATATTTTGCCATGTGTTTCCACCTTAGGCTTAGTATGCTAAACTCATGAGACTGTTCACTTGCTAAAGAAAATGGGTTTCTTTGCCAACTCTGTATCCCTAGCAGCAAGCAAAGCCTTGCACTCAGTAGGCTCACAGTAAATGTTTGTTGGATCGATTCAAATATTTATGATATGGTTAACAAGTAAGAGAATGGATCCACCGTATTGTTAAACTTTCAGCAAATATGAAAAATTTTCAAATAATCTGTTCAAAGAAGAGGACAGGGCAGCTCGATATAAGGTAGAAGTTCTTGGATATAAGATGGGGTAAAAATGGAAGGACAGACAAGTGTGGGGATAGTTTCCCTAAGGAATAATATGATGAATACAGAACTCTTTCATCTATTTCAGTATTCATTACAATGAGCATTATATGTTCTGTATGTGAATAGATTTTTCTTTTTTAAATATCTATCTGTGACCAAGGAAGATGAAGTCTCTCAAGGTTTACATTCTAGTTGGAAATATAGATAATAAATATGCAAACATATATTGCAATTTCAGCAACTGACAGTATTATGAAGAAAGTGTGCATGCATGTATGTGTTTGTATGTGTGTGTGTGTGTGTGTGTGAGAGAGGGAGAGAGAGAGAGAGAGAGACAGAGAGACAGAGAGAGAGACAGAGAGAGAGACAGAGAGAGAGAGGGAGAGAAGTTTCTTTAACATGGGAGGAATGACCAAAGGCATGTGTGAGAAAAATCATTAGAGCACAAAGGTATATAAATGAAGAGAAGTGTACAACAGTCCTGAGAGGGAGGGGATGGGGCCCAGTGGATGAGAACTGGAGCTAGGATAGACTCCTCAAGCAAAGAAAAAAGAAAAAAAGAAAAAATTTAATCAAAGAACAAGAATTAGAAGAAAGAGTAAGAAGCCATATGAGAAGAAACAGCAGGGAGATCAGTGTAGCTAAGATGTTCTTATTGCAAACTATGGTGCTTCATGAAAATTACTTATATTAGCATTAATGTTATGCTTCATCAAATAATAATTTCAAATTCACGTCGCTTCTATGTTGATGTGAGCTGTTTTTTTTTTCCAATTTAGAATTTGCAATTAGCATGCTTCACTTTTATTTGTAGATTCTTAACTCTCTTGATAATTTCTTACTCTAAGAATGGGGATCCCTTAGGGATGACATGTTTTTCATGCATTTTAAGCAGTTCTTTACTGCTATGGTTATTACAGTAAGTTATAGTTTTGGTTCTTGCGTCTTCCCAATAATGTGTGGCATTCTGTCATCTTCTTAAACATGCCATGCTGGACAACAAGAACAAGCCATTGGAATTATCCAATTATTTTAATATACTTATTTTATGAAAGACACATTTGATAGGCAACAATTTAGAGCCCCTTTCTGAATTTCTGCACGGTGCCAAACTCCCAATAAATCTGTTATTTACTACTTCTGAAAAGATGCATAGAAGCCAAGAAGTTGTAGAGGAGTTTCTAAGCAGCAATAAAAGGCTAACAATATTTACGTAAGAATGAAGTGCCCAACTGTTTAACTGTATTGAGACTGAATTCTCCTGCCACTACCAGCTAATAACATCGAAAAGTTCACTTTAAGATGTATTCCCATGCTTATACAACACTGCAATCCTAAAGCAAGCAACGAGAGACAAATTCTCTTAGCAGTAAATTTTCAGGCTGATTTTTTTTTTTACCATTAGTATGTGTCCTCTAGTTACAGAAACTGAAACTACCAAACAAAACTTTATTACTGCTGGGGAAATATAAAGGGCCAGCAACAGTATGAATTTCTTAACATTGGGGTCCCAATAAAGGGCAACAGATGGCAGAAATTTTTACTCAAGTAATTTTTCCATCAGAGTTTTTATCAGCAATTGAGTCCCAGCAGTGTGGCTGTTAAGAAGCCGTCCAACTCACCAGCCAGCTGGTGAAATCAGCAGTGTAAAAGCCGACTGTATGGAAAACATACTTGTATTCAATTTGGTCTTTTACACCATATGCCTGTTTCTAGATAGCCTTTGATTTAATCCATATGCATTCAAAGTCATTTATCTCCTATAAAGTCATTTGAGGGAGTAGATTATCAGTTAGGTACTAAAACATCTCCAAAGAAAAATACCAAAACTCACTCTGTAGCAGTTAGTGTCAGGGACCTATTGCACATCCATTCAGCTCTCTCTCTGGGCAAGTCAATGGTTTTCAAAAAATGACACCTGCTGATTGAGGTCTTTGTGAGCTGCAAACTGGGTAAGAAGAATTAGAAACCCAGAGTACTTCCTTTATGAGGAAGAAAGCTTTTTCTTTTTCTTTTCTTTTTTTTATATATTTTTATTTATTTCTAGGAGAGAGAGAGAGACAGCGTGAGCAGGGGAGGGTCAGAGAGAGAGGGAGACACAGACTCTGAAACAGGCTCCAGGCTCTGAGCTGGCAGTCAGCACAGAGCCCGACGCGGGGCTTGAACCTACGAACCGCGAGATCATGACCTAAGCGAAAGTCAGACGCTTAACCGACTAAGCCACCCAGGCGCCCCAGAAGAAAGCTTTTTCACAAACTCACTTGCTTCAAACTTTTGGGCAGGAACTACTTAACTCCAATGTGCTCTGTGAATCTAAACTTGGTAAGATTTGAGCCCTTTAAAAAGTATTTGAGAGTTTTTCTCTCCATCACAAATAGCCAAGGTAAGGCAGAGTTGCAGAGAGGCTAAACTTAGACTCTTAGATTCTTCTTTCTTTGCCTTCTTTCCCCAACCACAAGATACCACAGCCTGTTTTCTCCATTTATTGTTTCCCAAGAGCTCACACTACTGTTGTCTTGCTAAAACTACACAGTTTATAACTAATGTTCTGTTCTTCATGCAAGTTTCCAATTTGAGAAAAGGCAAAGTATATTCTGCTTAACTGGGACATAAGTTTAGACTAAGTATTTGAGATTTGATGGTGAAGAAGAACATTACGACAGGATATATCTAATCCATGTTGACTGTATCCTCAATCACAATGAATTAAGTTGTATCATTATGTTACAAAGAGTTTTAACTGAATTTCTTTATAGCTATATATATATATATATATATATATATATATATATATATATATATATATATATAATATGTACAATATAGTAATAGTACATGCACAATATATATTATGGAAGAGTAAAACACAGTAACATTGAAAGATATACCAGAAAACTAATTAACTTAACATCATTAAGATGATGTTTTGCCTAAAACCAGCGGTTAACTCGTGTCAAAATAACACACTGCTGTTTTTTACACCCTATGTTTGCTTAACATTTGTCACTTTAAAGCCTAAAACCTTTCGTCAAAACAGTATCTCTTCTGGTTACTTCTTAAAGTTTCTTTTAAACAGAATTTCTTGATATTTCAAGGTTTCATGCTTGCTCATGGCAACAATCTTTAGAAGGTGCTGTAAGTTTTTATTTAGTCATTTGTTGATAGGAATTCCACCCCCAACCCAACTTTTAGCTATAATGAATAGTGCTCCTGTGAGCTTTCATCTACAAGTTTTTGTTTGAAAATATGTTTTCAAATCCAGCAGTAAAATTGCTGGCTCCTGTGGAAATTTTATGTTAAACTTATTGAGTAATTGCAAACTGCTTTCCTGAGCTGAAATATGGTCCACTAAGCAGCACTACCCCATAAAGCAAACAGGCTCCATTTCCATTAACAGCAAGAATATTCCACCCTTTTAAATATTCCACCTAGTGGTGATTTTGATAATTTCTACTGTCAACTTCAAGAATTTTCAACCCCATTAAATAATAGTCCATGTTTTAAAACTTTCTTCTTTCTACTCTGGAAGAGGCTGTAAAGCTAAATGTTAAGACATATCATGATTTCCATTTTTCTGTTTTAATTCAAGGTACTTGTTGGTGCACCAATTCACTGTGACTATATGAGTTAATGTTATTTTCATAACTTTTTTTCATGGTGTTCAGCTTTCCCTTTCAAAATTCCCATTAACATTTCTTCTTCTTCTGAAATGAGTAGGCAGAAGTATCAGCTATCTGAGGAGGATGTGCTTGGCTGAGCTAGAATTGTCCTCAATTCCTAATCCAAGAGCTGTACTTTGATAAAATGGCATAATTCATTAAAAAAAAAATAAGGTTTAATGGATTTGCCAGGTTGTCCAATCTGCATTTCAAGTGTTTGGGGACAGGAATTAAGTAAATATATATATTTTTTATAGATATAGGCTAAGCACTTATGAAGTTATAATAAGATCTTTCATTTAATGAATAATTATTTTGGGGAGAACGCAATTCTAAGCACTATATGTACATTGCGTTTTTATTCCTATTTAAGAGAAGAGATAGCAGAGGTGTGGAGAGACTTAAGAAACCTTCCTAAGAGTATGCAACTATTAAGCTAAAGGAGCTAGGATTTGAACCCACAGTTTCTGAATGTGGCTCCCAACCTCTTAGCCAATCTTCTAAACTTTTATTAGAACCTAATGTGGCATGTCAATATTTTTGTGGGTAATAAAACTTTGCACATGCACTCAGTTACTGTCTGTGGAAAGAGTATATAAGAAGAGGCATAAGTAATCGAGTGAATGTATTAACAAGTGAGTTTTTAGTGGCATATAACATAATTGATATATTCTCATATAAAACATGTAATTTTTTAGAAAGAGATTTCCTCTGGTGGCATAAAGTATTTTTGGAATATCTTGAAAATATGAATTCATGTATTTAATTTTATTATTAACTTGTCAAAGAGAAAAAAATCATTGCATTGCACAGAAGCAGACCATCTTTCTGGTATTGCCAGTCACTTTATTTTGGATGACAATACCAAGTATCAGTAGGACACTGATCTGTCTTTTTTTAAAGAGAATGAGTTAAATATGATGCAGTTTGATAGAAATATATACAGAAACTCTTCCAACACTGTACATTCTTTGTATTTTATTTCATATCTAGACATGATACTGTTGCTAAAACTTCTACATATGAGGCTTTGAACCCTCATATACCCATGTATATATCTGTTTAGTATAAGGGCTGCTTGGCTGATTGTCCTCAAAGCAACTATTACCGGTTCATGCAAACAAATCTGCTACTAACAGGCACATTAGCAGGAAACATTCTGTTTCCTGAAATAATTTCTTAGCAAAAATTTAAATTCTTTCTCTTATTTGTTATTACTCAATCGACAGTGCTTATGGCCAAGATAGCTGCAATTGTCAGAGATTCTGTTTGTCCTACTAATGGCGGTACCATACAGAGTCTTTTTCTGAGACTTACCAGAATGGAAGGATAATCCCAGGCATCATGTGCATGTGCATGTGCATGATCCTGGAGCTTCCTAATTATCAAGGGGGAAAACACCTTAACTTTTTAGATGATTTGCAATATTATTCACAGTTTCTTAAGTAAAAGATCTTTTCCCTGGACATCCAGCATTCCCTTTCTTATTTCATGTATAAATTGAGTCAAAAACAGTCTAAATAAAATAGTCTTTTAAAAAATCCTCCAATTAAGGGAAAGAGTTTTGAAAAGATGTTTATCAATTTCAACTAAACCACACTGTAAAGAAGTGGGGATCTTTAGACATTCTTAAGGCATTTACCAGCAACATATGGTTGCAAGATTATATAGAAGTAAATGTACTGAAAGACCAAACGGCATCAGTTGGCGGCTTCTAGCCAAACTGGAGTAACAGGCACCAGATTTAACCTACTGGCTAGAAGCTCAATGAAATGTACAGAATGTATGAAGTGATGGTTTTGAAGTCATTATTTATCAGGCAATAACAGATATGGATCTTTATGAAATTAGAAACAAATGAGGTGGTCTACCTTTGCTCTAGCTTACTGTTTGAAGAGAGTTCCAGGCTATGACACAGGATAAAGAAACCCTCACAAAACTAGGAGGCCTCTGAGTTGATGAGATAAAGCTGGGACTCGTTGGAGTTCAAGGTGGTTAGAGCTCACAGGGCAGAGTACCAGATGGGAGACAGATGTACAGAAAGAGAACGCTGGAGACCTAGAGGGTTCCCTTCCAGTCTTCAGCTGAGTCCGGATCAGCTGTTATATGTGAGGAAACTACACACGACTAGGGAGAGAACTACACAAAAAGATTAAAGATTAACAATCACCAGAGGTCACAAATGGCTGGAATGGTGCTTGTTCCTGCCAGCCACAGTAGAAAATTTTATCATTCACAGGGCATCAGAGAGCGTACTTGGAAGGATTTTGCCTCAGTAGTGGGGCACTAGACTTACGCTATTCTGCTCAAAACTCACAAAGTCTAAAAGGGAGATGCTCAAAAGATCAAGCTGTTTCGAAGTAAACTGTGTCCCAGAACAAAGGTCAATAATATTTATCTGCACAAAACTATGAAGCACTCAACAAGTTAAAATTCACATCTGGCCTCCAGTCAGAATTACCAGTCATCCAAAGAAGCAGGAAAATAACACCCATAATGAAGAGAAAAATTAAATGACATTGACACAAAATAGACACAGATGACAGAAACATAAGACAAGGACATTTTAACAGTTGTTACAATTATATTCTATAATTTCAAAAAGGTAGAGGAAAGATTGATAAGTTGAGGAGAGGCATGAAACATGTAAAAAGGCCCACATCATACTTTGTCAATGTGTTGAATCACACGAAACAATAATGTCTGGGGTTAAAAATGTACACTAGATGAGATTAACCATAGATTAGATATAGCAAAAGATTTGAGTGGTCAATTTGATAATATAAATCATGTAAAACAAATTACATAGGAAAAAAGACTGGAAATAAAAGGAACATTAAAAATAATGCCTTAAAAATTCTAAACCTGAGAAAAACTAAAAACTCATATTTTCCAAGAAACTTAATATGCCTCAAGAACGAGAAATGCGAAGAAAATTATACCATGGCACATCATAAACCACTTGCTCGATTTCTAAAAGCACTCCCTAATAACCCTTCTGTATGTTTCTCTCCATCTCAGAGGCTGCTTCCCAAAGATGCTGACCTGGAATATGTACCAAAATCCACATCAAAACAACCACTCCCTGGGGAATAGAATGGAAGTATACACACAATTCTGCATCGCTTTATTTTGTATTGTGAGTGTATATCTTTTTAAATAATAAAAGAAGATTAAAATATAAAACTACCTTGTATGGGATATCTCTGGAAATGGCAAGAGGTTTAACATCTCAACAACACCTTTATGACACATATTTTAGAGACCCAGGGATGGTGCATTAGCTCAAAGTTTACTTTAGTGCTATCACAAAATGTATTTTCTGTATGACAGCAAATCGGAAAGCCATATTTCCTCTGTCTCCAGCGACAATGCTAATGTATATCAACTTTGACTGATATACGTATAATTATACAAAATTTTAAAATTATTCATGTCATATGTTTGCAAAGCCTACCTATGCATAAGTGCTTACAAGCTTACTTTCTTAATATCAAAAGATATTGTTGCTATGTAAAAAAATATTTGAGAATAGAGAACTGTAAAGTTAAATGTGATACTGTTTTTATGAATCTAGCCACGATTCTACTTTGCTTGATTGAAAATTGGTACGTGAACAATTTGAGCTAAAAAAAAGTTGCAAAACTGCTTAAGACTGTAATAAACTCAGTATATCTTGTACCTAAACTATATATTTTATAACTTAACTTATAACCTCCAAAATCTAATTTATCTTTATCTTCACACACAAAAGACACAGCAACTTGGAATTAAACTATATACTGGTTATAATCCATATGTTGCATTTCCATTAACATAAGCCATAAAAAAGTCAATAAGTACCACCAATTAACTCTGCATTGTTTTGGCCTCTGGACTATCTCAGAAGGCATTTTGTCAATAGAATATATAGAAATACTGCTACATCACCACAATTGTCTTTAGGGAAACAGAATTGTAATTTTATCATGATGGATATTTCCAGCAACTACATTATTGCTAAGTATACCACAATGCTTCTTCTGGACAGGATTCAACATAAGGCAAAAACACAAACTACCCCAAAGCCACAGGACACCCTGCTGCAAGATGCTTCCCTGTATCACAGATTCAATTACACTTTGCAATTCATCAGATAAGCCAGTTATATCAAGTCTAACTTTCACCCAGATACAAGTAGTCCACAGCACAGACTCCCAACATGGTCATTACAAGGATATTCTAGTATGTGTAGTGATCACAACAAAATTTGGGAATTATAAATTACCATCATTCTTCACAACCTGAGCTTAAAGAAACTAAACAGTTGTGATATTGTGGTAAAGATAAAGACAGTATGAAAAAAGAGGCTTTGAAACCTTACCTTAAGACACCATTTGTATTTGGCATGTTCCCAATTCTCCGGAATTTGTGTCTTTTTGAGAAACTGCTCAGCTTCTGTTAGCCACTGATTAAGTATCTTCATATCATAATGAAACCGCCGCCACTTTTCCACAGATCTGTCAAATCGCCTACAGGCAAAAAATATGGATCAAGAAAAATAAATGGATTATACCAATTATATGGCCATAGCATATACGTTTTCTTACATTGGCAAGGATATTATTTTGATAGGTTCTTACACTTGCAGATTTCAATTTTAATTAACAGAAGTGAATGATATCAAATAAAAAGGGTGAAATAATATAAAAGGCTATAAATTTTTCCCTTCAAAATCAAATGCATTTCTTGACTGAAACAAAGCTAAAAACAACAATTATGGAGAATTAACTTATCTTCCCTATTAGCCTATTTAATTTGTAAAAACTTTCCAGGAATTTAAAAAGCATATTAGCATATAGTAAGTATTTCAAAGCTCCATAGTCAATATCAACATATTTTTTGAGTCAAAGTCAAATTATCTCATGAAGCCTATCAACTTTGGTATTACTTTTGATTCTAAAGAGTTTATTCATTAAGGTCCTCAAGCATCCAAGATGACAGATGCAACTTACACTATCAAATCAGATATAAACAACCAAGTAACTCATATACTAGTCTAAACCAGGTGATGAGTGTTGTGTTCCTTTAATCTTGTTTTATTGTATCTGCTAATATTTTCAACTGGAATGGTCAAAGAACTTAGTGTAAGGTATTGTGTTATTATATCAGATGAAAATAATATTAAGAAGGAAGTATTTGGTCATGTTCTGGTCACAGAAGTGACTGAAGCAGAAATGAGTCAGGGCTGCATGTTTACCCTAAGACAGTTGCACATAAGAATCATCAATTCAGTCAGTATCCTTACAGGTGGGATTCTGATACTCATATTTGTTAAAGCACCCCAATGATCCTAACATACGGTCAAAGTGAAAAATACTCTATAAAGGAATTTTTCAAGTTTTATGGGGGTTATGAACTAGTGGATCTCCTGGGGCCTGTCCAAACAGGTATTTGCTAGCATTAAACCAAAAACCATCCTGAAGATTCTTGGCTGTGGGGCTGTCTCAGAGTCCAATATGCCTGTAGAAGTTCTCTGAGGTCTACTCTTAAAGATTCAATGGGTTAGGGGTGCTTGAGTGGCTCAGTTGGTAAGCGATCAACTTCGGCTCAGGTCATAATCTCATAGTTCGTGGGTTCGAGCCCTGCATCAGGCTCTGTGCTGACAGCTCAGAGCCTGGAGCCTGCTTCAGATTTTGTGTCTCCATCTCTCTCTGCCCCTTCCCCACTTGCAGTCTCTCTGTCTCTGTCTCTGTCTCTCTCTCTCTCCCCTCTTTCTCTCTCTCTCTTTCTCAAAAATAAACATTAAAAAAAGATTCATTGGGTATAATTTTGAGTATTTCAACACCTTTTCAGATCTCTACCTCCATTTAGGAAATATAAATGATTTTAGAACTTAAATAATTACCCAACTCCCTACTGTTTCTATTGGGAAGAGAATTGACTCAAGATTTCTTAACAGTACTATAAGCCAGGCAGTGGGCTTTGAACTTTTACTTATTTATGGATTCCTACAACACCCCTCCAATGCAACAAGTACTGTTCCCATTTTCTACCAGAGAAA
Source organism: Proteles cristata cristata (assembly GCA_017311185.1). Lineage (NCBI taxonomy): Eukaryota > Metazoa > Chordata > Mammalia > Carnivora > Hyaenidae > Proteles > Proteles cristata. The sequence continues at coordinate 16,751 of JAESUZ010004217.1, forward strand.
AGTGAAAGGCTGAGCAGCCTTCCAAAAAGTAAATAGGAATAAGATGGCAGAAAGGGGATTCTAACTTGGATCACTCTGGCTTCCGTCGTGCCTTTGACAGTCTTCCAGTTTCTTTTGTAGGATTTTAATTTTTTCAGGATGAAGTCTTACCAGTTAAATAATTCAAAGAGATAGTTGTAGGGTATGTTTTATCTTCTTTATCATCTTCCAAATATTTAATAATGCATCTACAGCTACATTGCATTTTATCAGATATCACATTTAATGATTAACTCTATTTATTACTTAAACAAATAAAACAGTATCTTGTTAGCATAAAAAAGGCAGCCAATGGTAGCCAAAAGGGGTAATCTGTAACTCTAGCTAGTTTAAACTAAGAATTCTGCCTTTAATAATTATGGAGTTTCTAGAGTTGCTCAAATATGATTTATCCATCAACCACAGAATAATCTTGTCAGAAATATTTTGCATGCTTAATGATAATTTTGTTTTCTTATGTTTTTGGCTCTAATACACAATAAATGGCCTAAGGATACATCACAAGCACTTACTTCCTTTAACAGAAAATTGTACATTGCATTTGTCTTCTAGGCACTCACATCACTACAGCCAAAATTGTTGCTAAAAGAGAATCTAAAAAACCATGAGGCATAGTTGGTGCTGTCCCATCTTGGTGAGACTACAGTTGATTTCAATTTCCACCATAGAGTTTTCCATGTTGTTAATTGTTTCTACAACTTGCACTTCATACTTTGATACTCAGAAAAATGCAGTAACTACAACGTAATTTCGAAAGGCAGTTTCACATGCTAACGACTACAGCCTCCAACGCTCTTCCTGCTATCAGTTTGAGAAACAGGTGGAAGCTAACCAGAGCACACAGGAGCTGACATTTGGTCACAATTTACCACTTCACCTCTGTAGCAGCCATCGGCACCCCTCCTACTTTGCTTTGCTTCCCTCTACCCCACCACAGAAATTAGCCTCTTGCCAACTCTTTTCAGCTACCAGCAGGTGGCTGTTTTCCCACGTGTCCTCTAAATACCAACTTTTCATTCCAGTCGGCTGCACACATGTGTCCCTTCACCATTCACTGCTCTGGCGATTACCACCTTCCACTAGGTTCCACAAAGCCTCCTCCCATTCCAACCCCCGTTCCTCTCCACAGATCATCTTTCCGCCAAGGTTCTCAGAAGAAGAATCTCCGAAGGGCCCATATGATTAATTCTAGAAACCGCGGCTCTGCAAGGCACAGCCAGAGGTAGGAAGAAAAGGGAAATGGGCCGTAAGTCCCGGCTCTCAGCCTTACACCCTTTTTCGAGGCCCACAAAAAATGAGGCAGGAGGGACTTGTCAGCCACACAGGACTATCTGTGGTTCCCCAGGCTCTGCTGCTGCCTCAGGCCTGTGTGACGCTGCCCATCAATCCCTTATTCTCGAAATGTTCTCTTTCCCTCTTGCTCCTATGCCCCCAACTCCTGCAGTCCAAACTTTTGCATTAAAAGACTTGGTTTGAACTACTTACACTGTCACTTTGTAAACATCTAAATCTAGACTATTCATTATGGCCTGCAAGTGCTAAAACTTAGAATACTGTAAAGTTGATTTAATTTCCTTATTAAAATTAATGTTAAAATGAGTACTTCTATTCAAACAAAATATTAAAGAATAAAAGCATACACTTTACACGTGATGGCATTTAATGCGAGTAATAATGTTTTAACTCCATTTCAAGCATCGCATAAAATTTTAAAATATACTTTTCAGCATTTTAATATGCGTTGTTAACAGCAAAGTCTAAATCTATTCTTGAATTTACTATGTAAAATTTCATTTTTTACCATGACTGCTTTTAAACTTAGACTCTTACCCACCAAGAAAAATTCTCAATGAATATATATAAATTTTGCTAGCTTTACAATGTTACATTTATAAGTTTCATCTCTAATCAGTCACTAGGCTCCCTAAACTCCTCTCATCCTATTTATCGGACTGCCCAGGATGGAGGAAAAAGCCAGTGACAACCACAAATACACAGATATATTAAAAATACCATTCAGGAAAATAAATATAAGTTGTACCCTCCACATTATTACTACGGGAAAAAAGTTGGTTGTTTTTTTTTTTTTTCCCCCAGCAGTAGCAGGAAATGTAAAACCAACTAAAAAAAAGGACAGAAATGTCAGTATAAACATATGGATAATAAATCAAGTGATTTAAAAATTTTGCAAATATTAAAATTCTCATTCACTATGCAAGCAGTATTTAAAATTACACTGCTGCTTCATTTATGTGCGGCATAACTTATTTCCTGCTGTTCTAAATCAAGTTAGATTATTCTCGAGCATAAATTACATTTAGGGAGTAATTTAGGTACTTTGGGACATACTTTAACACTTTCAGGTCATTAGGGTGGTGCTCAGTTCTATGAAATAGATTTAAATAAATAATATCCCAGTAGCCTTGTGACACATCCATTGTGGCTTTATACTGGGTCTGCTAACTCAGCATTAGGCTGTTGATTATTTCTTCCTACCTATTTTTCTTTGATGCGGTGAGTGGGAGGTACTACTGCTAAAGTCTCAGGGTTTAAACTGCAGGTGTTGATAAATAAAGTTAAAATTAGTTCTTTGGCCCAAACCATAGTCCCTTATTCGTGCCCAACCACCGCACGCCTGCTTTCCCAGTAAAACAATTATGTAGTAAAACCTAAGAATGCTAGCATTTAGGAAGGTTTTTTTTTTTTTTCCCTACAGAACCTCACTTACTCTGAGGAGCTCTCCCATGGCTCCAACTCTCCCTACCTCTCTGATACCCCTTTGATTTTTCTCTCCTAAGATACTGCCCACAATTTCTAGGCTGAAGTATGTCCATGTCCTCTCATGCCCATTTTTTTTTTTCTATACTGGACCCAGGTCCATTCATGCATAATTAGACTCTACTCCAGCTGCCTAAGTGTCTCACTGCAAATACTCGCTGGATATATGCCTGTACCAGAACCCATGACCCCCCTCACCTCTTTAAGCAGACAGAGCACAGGGGTCACACTGCCTAGGTTGGAACTGTGGCTTCATCATTTACTGTGTAGTAGCATTTGACAAGTAAGTGACCTCTCTGAAAAGCAAATGTAAAAGTAGTTCCTACTTCTTCCTAAAGGTCAATGGTGAGTGTGAAATGAAGGAATGTATTTAAATTTCTAAGAACAGTGTCTAGCAGTGTTCGACAAATAGTTATAGTAGTTGTTGGTCTAATTATTCTGCTTCTGTTTGGCTTAGATTTTCAAATGCAAATCAAATTACCAACATAGAATCCAAGACATGCCTGTGTTTCTTTGGTGGGGATAATTCATTAGCCAGTTCATGGAAGCTGTTTCACACCTTTCGTTGTGAAACAATATAGAGAAGGTTACATACAATTGAATGTTGCCATCACCAAAGCCAAGAAATTAAAAAAAAAAAAAATTCCAGTAGCCAGAACCTGTCTTTTAAAAAGAAAAAAAGTTAAGGTTATGTATTTATTGTGAGAGAGAGACATGCTGAGCAGGGGAGGGAGGGGGAGAGGGGGAAAGAGAGAAAGAGAGAGAGAGAGAGAGAGAGAGAGAATTCCAAGCAGGCTCTGCACTGTCAGCACAGAGCCCAACACGGGGCTCTTGAACTCACGAAACTGTGAGATCATGACGTGAGCCAGAACAGAGTCAGACACTTCACCCAGGCGCCCCTTGAGTACCCAGAACTCCTCCTGAAATGCCTCTCAGTCACTACCCCCTGCTGCTTCCACAATTTAACCTCCTTCCTAACTTTTGTGGTAATCATTCCCTTAGAATTTTGAAATTTAAACAATCATCACTCACACTGGAGTTTGGCTGTATATGCTTTTGAAAATTTATAAATACAACCATATAATATGTATCATTTCATCTGAGGGTTTATTTGCTCAATATTATACTTTTCCCCCCACAAAGTAATGCTTTCAAGATTTTTGTTAAAAGTGTTTAAATGTAATTAAACAAAACATTAGTTTATTCATTGTTGTATAATATTCTTTTGTGTACTTTAAAAAAAAACTGTTAATACACATTTAGGTTGCTTCTAGTTTGAAGCTGTTATAATGCTACTATGGATATTCCTGTAGCTATCTCCTGGAATGTGTGCACAAGCAATTCTGTGGAGTGTATATACATACTTAGGACTAAAAGACACAGGTTATGTACATCTTTCATATGACAAAGGGATACCAGATGTTTTTCACTCCTAGCATAGTAGCAGAGGAAAGTTTACACTCCTCTTTGCAATTTACCGTCCAAGAGCAAGTATATAAGAATTCCCAATGCTCCATGTTCTCACCAGCACATGGGACTGCCAGACTCTCAAATCTTAACCATCCGGGTCATATATGGGGATATTTTAGTTTTAATTTGCAAGTCTATGACTTCTAATAGGGCTGGCAAACTCTTTCACTGTTTTTTGGCTTATTTTGTGAAAATGACAAAAGCCTTATGTTACTGTGAGACATAAAACACATTTGCTATATACTATAAATTGATCATTCTAGAAACACTATCCCAACATATAAAACACTGTCAGCAGCCCACAAGCCCTGATTGTGCCCCTCCTCGCTTTTCAAGAACTTCTCTCAGTTTTCTATCATTGCCTGCTCTGTTCTTAAAGATTTGTAGGAAATCTTCATAATTATGGGTGCACATATTTCATCAGTTATTTGTGTGTTTCAAGTATCTCCTCAAACTCTGTGGCTTTTGGTTTTACTCTCTCGATGTCTTTTGATGTACAGAAGTTATTCATATAAAACACAGTCTAGGGGTGCCTGGGTGGCTCGGTCAGTTAAAGCATCCTACTGCAGCTCAGGTCATGATCTTGTGGTTCGTGAGTTCGAGCCCCATGTTGGACCCTGTGCTGACAGCTTGGAGCCTGGAGCCTGCTTCAGATTCTGTGTCTCCCTCTGTCTCTGTTCCTCCCCTGATCATACCCTGTCTTTCTTTCAAAAATAAGCATTAACAGTATTTTAAAAAATGAAAGAAACATAATCTAGTGTATTGTTTTCATTATGATTAGTGCTTTATATGTATACTTAAGAATCCTTCTTCTATCCAACATTCATTAACATATCCCCTATTTTCTTGTAAAATTTTATAAATTTGTTTTTTTTTCCCATTTAGATTGGTAATCCTACAGGATTACCAGTGTTGGGCCAGACTTAGACTTTATCTACCCTTCACCTACAAAGTGATGACCACATAGTTTCAGGTTCTGGCCTTTACCTAAGTTCTTTAGCTGTCTTTTTGAAACCTCAAATATGACATGTTAACAATCCCTTATTTTCTCCTCTGAATCTTCACTTGTAATTTTAGTTAACCATTTTCAAGCTAGAAATCAGGAGGTCATCCTTTCTTCATCCCTTTATTTCTCACCACGCTTGTCTCTATATCCCACCAATTCTATTTTTCTTAATTTCTTTCATTTATTTTGAGAGAGAGTGTGTGTATGTAGGAGCAGAGGAGGGGCGGGGGAGGGGGGCAGTTGAGAGAAACCCAAGCAGGCTCCATACCACCAGCACAGAGCCCGATGTGGGGCTTGATCTCACAAACCATGAGATCCTGACCTGAACCCAAATTAGGAGTTGGACACTTAACCAACTGAGCCACCCAGTCACCCCTATATCCCACCAATTCTAAAACAGAAGTGACTCTTAAATTGGGTCTCTTTGGTCTAGTCCCACAGACATGGCCTTTCTTGAAAGTGTCTAATACTTTTCCCTCTCCATACCCTAGCTCATCTCTCCCTATCATCAGTTTCTCACGATTCTCTAAAATATGTCTACACAGCCACCTTTTTTTTTTTTTCTTATTGGTTCCACCACAAAAATTCACACAGATTACAATGTATACTACACTTCAAGACACTGAATTATCTCAAAACTTTCATAACAGTCTAAATTCTGTTTTTAGTCTGGATCTTTTGCTATATTTTAGACTGTCTCTCCTGCATAATGTCACTTTATTCTGTGAAGCCTCTCTCCCCTGAAATAAGTTACTCCATAAGAAAAGTTTCCCCCCTCTGCAAAAACCTCTATTAAGATTCTACTTCATCTTCTATGGGGCACCTGGGCGGCTTAGTCAATTAAGCGTCTGAATCTTGATTTTGTTCAGGTCATGATCTCTGTTAGTTTGAGTTCCGTGTGGGGCTACATGCTGACAGCATGAAGCCTACTTGGGATTCTCTCTCTCGCCCTCTCTATGCCCCTCATCCATTTCCTTGTGCTCTTTCTCTCTCAAAAATGAATAAATAAACATTAAAAATAGATTCTACCTCATGTTCTAATTATGGGGTTACAGACCTATCTTTCCCCAAAGTATCTGAGCCTCTTAGAAAAAGGAAAATGCCTTATTCAACTTTGAATTTCTAGTACCAAACAGTGTTCCTGCACATAAGTGTTTGACATATTTGTTAAATGAAAGAATGAATAAAAGAATTTATGAGTAATTTACATGGGCTCCTTATGTCTTTGAATCCAGTTGTCTCATAAATAAAGCAAGGATAATATTGCCTGCATTACAGAGCATTTTGATGAGAATGAAAGCATACTGTAAGCTATAAATAACAATAATATTTTAGGGTTTTTGTTATTAATAGCAACCTATGTTGATCTGTACAATTTATAACATTGATACAAAATTTAGAATTTAAAAATATCTCACTCTATATCAGAAATCATCTTGCAAATAAGTCAATACATTTCTAGAGAAGTGTTGCTCTCACTAACAGAAAACACAGAATGACTTTTAAATATAGATAGTTTAGGAAGTTCAACACCTTCTCACAAAAAAATTAATACACTTTGCCAAAACTTGCCAAGGACCAATTTAAGTATGAGGATGCATAATTACTTAAGAACTATAATTTTTTTAATGGGAGTGTTTCATACTACAGTGATATTGATAAAATTCACCTTATACCAAAGAACTCAATCGTGTTACTTAATTTTTCCAGTTATTAATTTAGTTCATTTATTAACAGTGTAAATTTAAAAATCCAAATTGTAGAGACCCCTGGCTGGCTCAGTTGGTACAGTATGCAACTCTTGACCTTAGGGTTCTAAGTTCGAGCCCATGTTAGGGGGAGAAGTTACTTAAAAATGATATATTTAAAATAATAATAATAGCAACTGTAAAGTTAGATAAATGCTAATCATATTACTTGTAAGGCCTCACAAATACTTTAGCTTATCATTAATAATACGTAAATAAATCTTAAGAATTCTAAGGAGTTTTTTTAAAGTTATTGATTGATATCTTATTGGGCATGCATCTCTGAGTGGAACCTAAAATGGGCAGTGTAGTAGCCACTTTTTCCTGCAAGTAGGAAAATCTGTGGAGGAAGAGGAGAAAAGAGAAGAAAACTTCATCAACAAGCCTGAGTCATCTTGAATAAGTGAAGACTTTTTGAACTGTAAATATACAACACACACACAATAAACTCACATGTTTAAATATGTACACATGTATACACACAAATCAGAACCTGACCTACCCTTGACATCTGATTATTGAATTTGCTAATTATAAAAGAAAAGCAAAAGTGTTTCTAGTATTCTTAATGTCTCTGGTATTCCATAAATCTCTTTTGCCCTTCTCTTTTATAAACATCTTTGTCATAGTACCAAGTCTCATCAGGCCAATGACAGTGTAAAGGGTGCAATTTTTGACAGTTTTGTCATGGTGGGGAAATATTTAGGGTATGCTATTTCTGCACTGGTTCTGAAAAAAAACAATGTAGGATTATGCTAATATTAACCTAAAAATTATGCAATTTCAATGTCTTGATTTGGCACAATTAGCACCCTGTAAAAATACTCAAAGTGGCAAAAAATAGTGTGCTATTAGTGAGCTGTAATGTTACCTCTTATATTAGGATCTTTTAGAGAAATCAACAAAAGAAATTGATTCAGCAGTCCAAATTAAATAATTTAAATTTATTAAAAAGTTTAAGGTAACATTCTTTCTGAGGATTTGATATATTCATGGATCTCCTTGACAAAATGTGAGAATTTAATTTACTCCTAATTTACATATCTCCTAGTATATAGTCCAAATAAAGATGATACAGTGTTTGACATCATAGCATTTAATCTTATGTTAATTTGTTGGCTAGAGAGAATATTCAAAATAGGATGTCTTTCTTTTCATTCAAACACAAACATATGTAACTGATGTAGGAACTTTTACCTAGAAACAGCAGTAAAAGCAGTCACCACCATAGGTATATATGTACTACACACCCTACTAAGTTCTTCAGATTCAACAGAGCATTTAAATATTTTCACAACAGCTTAGGGTGGGTACTAATATTTTACAGATGACAAAACTGACTTTGGGAAGCTAAGAAACTTGTATATTTCCAAGGAGGAATCCAAGGCAATATCAGAGGTGAATACCATGAGTTAAGAGTGTATATGGTTTTTTAACAAGTGCCATTAGAATTAGTAACTATCACATTATCTCATAGAAGACAAGACATCCTAATTCTTTAACGCACTGTCCCCTTGGGCATAAATCATGTTGTTACTGTTTCGCTCTACACTTGTATTTCTGAGCATGATAAATCTTCTATTTTAAAAGTAAGGGATTCATAAATGACCTGACCTCTAGTTTAAGCAGCAATTTCTCAAACTAATATGTCTTCCTTCTAGTCACTTCTCATTATATAGCATGACCCCTGACATCACACTTTCCAATTAAAGAGAATTTAACTTAATGTTCCATGAACACCCTTGAGGGTTCCTCAAATTTGTTGTTTGCTTGTTTTCTTCATAATATTTCTTGTGCCAAAATGTTATTTCCCTTAGATTCTCTGTCCAGCCATAAGTTCCTCCATGAGATTTCTGATGCTCTTAACTAGAAGCAATTCATCCTCTCTTTGTACTTCCCCAACACTCTTTTTGTCCTGCTTTAAAGAATTTAGTCCATTCTAACTTATACTGATATCAATATCCCCAAACTATAGCAATTGTTCTCTAAGGGTAGAAACTATGTTGAATCACCATTTTTAACTTCCATAACAAGTTTCATAAATACTGTTGGACTTACTTTCTGCGGATTTAAAATTAAGTAACTGAATTAAATTTAATACATACAATTGATATTCATTTTGAATTATTATTATAGCTTTTAATGGGAAAATGTTCTGTGGATTAGAAATCCCACACTATGATCTGGCAAAAATGGAGACATAGTTTTCAATTTAAAGCAAGTCATAAAACAAGGAGGTTGTGCAGCATATGAAATATGAAGATGGGCAAAGGGGAGTCAGGAATTCTGCCTTATTGCTGTGTAAAATTCAGCAAGTGACCTAATTTCGCTAATTTCAGAACTCCCATTTGTGAAATATGTATGATAATGTCTACCTCACATCATTGTCCAAAGGATTAGGAAAAAATATACAAAAATTTGTGAAGCACATATTAAGTGCTCCATGTTCACAATAACAATAATCATAATAAACATATACCATGATATGTAATATGTAAATATATAATGGCTGTATTTATAAGAGTATTTAATTGTCAAATGTATACACATATATGAAAATTTTCTTTTTGATATATAGCTCTAAATGAGGAAAATCAGTACCAAGTGCTTCTGTATACTTTCTATGCACAAACCCAGGTACAATGCACACTTTTCTTTGGAGAGTCAAGTATTTCTGTGTGCGCTGATTTTATTCCTACCATAATTGGGAAAATTGAAACTACTGTAGCAAATGGAGTCCTGTGACTTCCCTAGTTTCATTCCAAATGAAGGGGTATAGTATGTTTGATTTGGTCACAAGAAATTTTACTTCAATTTTTCTGCTAAAGGAGTATGAGTGAGGGGAGAAAACATTTTATTTCAAAATGGAGGGTGAACAGTTTTTGATCTTCAGGGCAAGTAAGACATTTAGGTGTCATTTTCTTCTCAAGAGTGTTATTGAAATACAAATTTGAAATATGTAATGTAAGATTTAAAAAAATTTTAAAGTATGACATTTTGTTTCTTAGGCTGCCAAAATGTTCGCTTCCTCCATAGGCTGTTGCAGCAAATCCAAACACACCACTTAAGATCAGCAAGGGTTTGTTTTTTACCTTTACTCTTTATTTCTTTTGACCATGATTAAAAGCAAAGATTGAGAGCACTGTGTATCTTAGAAAATCTTTGGTATGAGAGCACAATAACACAAATATAAAAATAAAATTGAAACAATTAACTTTTTACTTAGCTTTATTCTACATGGGCAATTCTATTTTCTCTCTTATACAATTTCACTGGGACCATTACCTTCCACAAGACTGCTTTTCCTATTAAGATAGTTATAATTAACAAGAGCCCACACACGCTTAACAGTTATCATCTACCATATTAATGAACATATACAAGCTATTACTTTTCCCAATGTTTATGACATTTTATTTCATTGGAACCAATCTCAAAGGTTGCAGAATTAAAAAATAATAACAGTGACTTTCATAATTGTCAGTTAATTCTAAAATAATTTTCCAAAGAAAGAACATTGCCATGTTACTATTCTAAGTTGGTCTTGGAACATGCAAAGAATGAATTGAGAAGCATCAAGTGGCATTAATAGAGAATTAGTGCTGAAATTACACAAGGGTAACATTTCAATTAGAAACAGGAGGAGAAAATACCTAGGCTCTCAGAGGTTGTAAGTAGTTAAGAAAAGAAGAACCACCTTCAGTGGACATTACTCATTTTGTTGGGAAGTGTACCCATAAGTCAGAAAGGATGTTTCCAAAGGACTTTTTTTTATAAAATTAGAGAATCAGTAATTAATTTCAAGGCAGATTTCTGGTCACATCTATCTGACAAATAGATAATTAATGAATTAAATATGCCCAATGTACCCTATTAGGAGTATGGCTGCGATGTTCATTTCATTGTATCCACTGCAGGAACAGGCCAATTGCAGCCTAACATATAGGTAAGACATCTTTACTTCAAATTCACTAAACTAAAATCTGACTCAACTCTAGTAAGTGTAAGTCAAGGAAACTTTAATCATAGCTGACTTACCACCTTATGAATAAATATCATCATAAAAATCAGGCTTCTTTTGCTATTTTACATTTCATCTTATTAAAACACAAGTACATGAGGGAAATATTCTTGGCATAAAACTACTATATTCATTAATTTTTTTTTTCTTTCTTACACCTGAAGGCACATGTCTAAACCTGTAGGGGTTACTTTATTATTTAATTAGAGCAGATTCTTTTCTATCATTTTAGGTGTTTCATCTGAAGTTTGATTAACATCAGTATATGCTGTGCTCTCAGGCAAGTAAATATAGCTTGTGCAGAGAGAGGAATGAGCAGAGCAAAATATATATATATATATATATAAAAGGATTTTAAAACACAGAAAAACATAAACTGTGTAAAGAAATAGAACCTCTAAAAAATAAAATATTGATGTTCAAAGCCAGGCAGAAATACTCCATAAATGTGTATGAAGTATAGTATTTGCTCGTTTCATTTAACAACATTAATTCATTCCTTTAATAAACATTTATTGAGTGCTTAGTATTGGGGCTGTCAGTGTGTTAAATTCGGGGGGTATAAAGATGAAAGAGATACCATCCCTGCCAATGAGAAACTCACAGTTTAATGTGCACATTAAGTACTGCAATGAGGGTATGTAACAAAATTGTAGCATGTGCTGTACTTGCCCAGTGTGTATCCCAGTGACTTTCCATTTCTAAATACATTCCAAATGCCAGCACTTAGATTTCTTTGCCTGTGAACCCCTTCTGGTTGCAGGGGTCTGTTTTTCCCAGCTATATGGCAAGCCAAAACTGCTCAGGAATAAACACTTCAGGGAGAAATTCTCCATCAATGATTGACAAGAGTTGATGTATATATAACCCAGATCATCTGGCACCCTCAAGTGGCCTAACTCTGAGGTAATTGTTTTATGTTTATATATATAAAAGCAAATATATATTTTATATTTATATTTACATTTATATTTATACTGTTTCCTCAGAAGGATTAAATTCCAGATACCCAAAGTGTTAACTGGGTTGAAAACGCATCTTTTAATGGTTTTCTCTTTTTCCCTGTCTCACTTCCCTAAGATGTCTCCTGTACCTCCCAAATAATCTACTCACACAGGAGTTCTTTCCTTAAGGTCTGCTTCTGGGGAATCCAAGTGAAGACAAAAGGCAAGGCCAGTTTGAAAGAGAGTGGATTGATTCTACCCTCAAAGAATGTGAGGGTTGAGAGGAGGAAGGTGTTAGGAAAGAAATTTTAGATTAGGATCTAGAAGGAGGAACATAAGTATCTCAGGTAGAGAAAGAAGGAAGGGCATTGTGGGAAGCAAAGCCAGCACGTGTGAAGACTTAAACTAGTGGTTCTAAGATTCATATCAATTAATTTTAAAACAGATTTGTGACCCCCACCTTCATAGTTTCTAGTACCATAAGCCCAAGGATTTTTATTTCTAACAAGCTCCCTGTTGATGCTGATGCCTCTGGTATGGGGACCACATTTTGAGAATCACTAGCGTAAAGGGAATGGCCAAGTGATAGGTGGGCAAGAGGAACTGGGTGAAGATTATTAAGACTCATGAATATCCTGTGATACAAACTTGCTATTTTTGTTCATTATTGCTGAAATTATTTAATGAAAAAAAATGAGTACCAAACAAAATTACTAAATATTTTTAAATTTACATGATAAAATAAATGACAATCCTTGGAGAGAGAACGCATATAGAGAATATTTCTTATATGTTTCCTGTCTCTATTTTCTGCAAAATTTTGCCTATATGCAACCTATATCCAGATTTCCCAAGAACTTTATGACTGCCAGTTTGCGAACTTCATGCTTCTGCCAGGCTATGGGCATGGGGCACCGCATAGCTGGCTGGTTCAACAACTGGTCAGTAGGGGGCAGCAATGCTGAAAACATCCATGACCACAAGAAATCAGATGGCATTAGTTGTCTCTAACTGCCCTCAACTATAAGAGAATATTGCATTTTATCCTTGAAAGAAAGATTTAGTTACGGTGGGTTAGGAAAAGATTAGTACTAGTTGTTTTTCTGTTTCACACATGTTGCAAATGTTATCATACACAAGATGAAACCACATGAGAAGCTAGAAGTCTAATTAGAGTTTTTGGGTTTTTTTTTTTTTTTTTTTTTTTGTGGGGGGAGGGAGACAATTCTTCCCATCCAGTTAGTTAATACATCTAACACTTCACATATTTATATATATTTTGTTTTCATGGTAAGAACATTGAGTTATATTCTATTAGCAAACTTCAAATATAAAATATGGTATTATCAACTATAGTTACCATGTTATATATTAGACCTTCAAACCTTATCATACTGAAAGTTTATATCCTCTTACCAATCTCTCTCTATGTCCCCCACTCACCCCCAGCCTTTGACAACCACTGATTTCTACTGTGTTTCTTAGAATTTGGCTTTTGAAATATATATTCCAGATATAAGTGATATCATACAGTATTCATCTTTCTCTGGATTATTTGACTTAGCATAAGAACCTCAAGTCCCATCCACAATGTCACAAACAACATGATTTCCTTCTTTTTCCTACATAGATAATATTCTATTGGGCTTGAGTATGTATCACATGTTCTTTAATCATTCATCCATTGACAGACATTCAGGTTGTTTCCATATCTTATCTATTGTGAAAAATGCTACGATGAACATAGGAGTGCAGACATCACTCCAAGATACTGATTTCATTTCCTTTGGATATATACCTGAAAGTGAGGTTTCTGGGTCATATGGTAGTTGCATTTTGAATTTTTACTGGTAACTAGTTTTTTTAGATTTTCTCTTTCTTCATGATTCAGTCTCGGTAGGTTGTACGTTTTTAGGAATTTCTCCATTTCTACTAGATTGTCCAATTTGTTGGCATGTAATTGTTCATGGTAGTGTCTTATGATCCTTTATATAATACCAGTTGTAGTGTCTCCTCTTTTAATTTCTAATTTTATTTACCTGACTCCTCTCTTTTTCATGTTAAGACTGGCTAAAGTCCTATTTCATGTTTAAAAAAATAAAAAACAGAACTTAATTTTACTGATCTTTTCTACTGTCTTTTTATGCTCTATTTCATTTATTTCTGTTTTGATCTTTGTTATATCCTTTTTTCTCCAAACTCTAGACTTTGAACTTTGAACTTTGTTCTTTTTTTTTTTTTTTCCTGGTTCCTTGAGGTGTAAAGCTAGGTTCTTTATTTGAGATCTTTCTAAATATAGGAATTGATCACTCTGAACTTCTCCCTTAAAAATGTTTTTGCTGCATCCCATAAATTTAAATTTGTTGTATTTCCATTTTCATTTGTGTCATCATATATTTTTCCATTTTCTCTTTGAACCATCAGTTGGTCAGTAGCATGTTGTTTAATATCCACATATATGTGAATTTTCAAGTTTTCTTCTTGCAATTAATTTTGAGTTTCATACCACTGTGGTTGGAAAAAATGCTTGATTGGATTCCAATCTCCTTAATTTTACTAAGATTTATTTTGTGGCCTAACATCTGGTCTATCTGGGAGAATGTTCCATGTATGCATAAGAAAAATGTACACTGCTGCTATGGGATGGAATGTTTTACGAATGTCTGTTAAGTTGATCTGATCTAAGGTGCAGCTTAAGCTCAAGTTTTGTTTTGTTTTGTTTTGTTTTGTTTTAATTGACTTTCTGTCTGGATGTCTATCCTTAGGGGACAGGGGATATTAAAGTCCCCTATTATTATTTTAATGCTCTTTCTCCTTCATGTTTGTTAATATTCAGTTTATATATTTAGGTTCTCATATGCTGGGTGTGTAAATATTTACAAGTGTTATATCCTTTTGGTGGATTGACCTCCAATCTCTCATTATATAATGACCTCTTTTGTCTCTTATTACAGACTTTAGCTAAAAGTAGTCTTTTAGCCAAAGACTATAATCATTATATAATGACCTCCTTTGTCTCACTGGTTAAAAGTCTACTTTGTGTGATATATATCTAGTTATGCTTTATTTTGGTGTCTATTAGCATGGCGTACCCTTTTCAATCCCTTTACTTTCAGTATGTATGTGTCCTTAAAGTTTAAATGAGTCTTTTGTAGACACAAATAGTTTGGTCTTGCTTTTGCTGTTATTGTTGTTGTTGTTTTTAACCTATTCAGCCACTCTATGTCTTTTGATTAGATAATTTAGTCCATTATATTTAAAGTAATTATTCATAGGAATGGACCATCACCATTTTGGTAATTGTTTTCTGGCTGTTTTGTAATTTCTGTGTTCTTTTCTTTTTCCCCTTCTTCTTTTGTACTTTGATGATTTTCTCTGGTGGTATGCTTTGGTTTCTTCTCTTTACCTTCTGGATATTTACTTTGGTTTTTTGCTGTAGTAGCAAAACACTAACCTTTAATCAAATTCTTGAATAGATGAGTGAAAGAGTCAGGACTGAAATCTAGATAGATGATTTTGTAAGCTATGGAAAGGAATTATGGGCTGGTGAGAAGACATGGTGAGAAGTGGTTTTCAACCTTGCTACATATCGGAGTCATCTGAGAAGTTTAAAAATTTTTGCAAGAGTTTAATTTAACTGATTTGGATATGGTCAGGGCATAAGGACTTTCAGCCAAATTTTATTATAAAAATTTTCAAATGTATAACACAATTGAAAAAAAAAAAACACAGAGAATGCCGAAACACTTATTATGTGGATCCTATCATAAACACTTCATAACTTATTTACCCATTTACATATCCCTATATCCATCTATCAACTGATCACATATTTTGATGTATTTTAGTGTAAATTACAAACATCAATATAATTCACCTTAATTTTTAAAAATATTTTATTTATTTCTAGGAGAGAGAGAGAGAGAGACAGCGTGAGCAGGCGAGGGTCAGAGAGAGAGGGAGTCACAGACTCTGAAATAGGCTCCAGGCTCTCAGCTGGCAGTCAGCACAGAGCCCGACGTGGGGCTCGAACCCACGAACCGCGAGATCATGACCTAAGCGAAAGTCGGACGCCCAACCGACTAAGCCACACAGGCGCCCCTATAATTTACCTTAAAAGCATCAGTGTTCATATTTATCAAGTAGAGTTCAATATTTGTAGAGATTTTACTTTCTTTGTGAGCACTGAAACCTTTACAAATCTCCCAATGATTCTTATTTTCAGCAAAAGATGTATGTAGATCATGGGATTTAAAAAAAAATGGGCTAGGGATGCCTGGGTGGCTCAGTCGGTTAAGCGTCGACTTCGGCTCAGGTCATGATCTCACGGTTCATGGGTTCAAGCCCTGCATCGGGTTCTGTCCTGACAGCCAGCTCAGTCTGGAGCCTGTTTCTGATTCTGTGTCTCCCTCTCTCTCTGACCCTCCCCTGGTCATGCTGTCTCTCTCTCTCTCTCAGAAATAAATAAAACATTTTAAAAAATAGCAAAAAAATGACACATGGTTTAAAAAATTTTTTAAAAATAGGTTAATGATTATTATTATCTTTGTTATTATTATTATTCATTGTATTTGTGCTTTCTTTACATTATGGCTAGTTGAAATAATAACTATGTGAGGAGTTATTGTTTAAAGAGAAGGAAATAAGACTGAGAGATATTAAGTAATTTTCCAGTGTTCATATGGCAAGGGCAAGGTAGAGTTTGTATTCAAATCCAGTTTTAATTGATCTCATAGAAAACTATATCTTTTTTTTTCTTTTTTTTTTTTCTATATGCATCTAAGGCTATGGGGGTAAAAATGGGAAGGAGTAACTTAATTAAATGTTAATTTGAAGGATGCTAATTAAAATTTTAGAAAGTAAAAGAAAAAAAGAAGGGGGTAACATATTTTTTCCAACTTTTTCAAACATAACAACTGGTTGAAAATGATTATTTTGTACAAAGGCAAAAAAAAACTGATCTTCACTTTGTTTTAGACTAATCATTCTTCAAATACCTTAACATGGATTTTTAGTTAATGATATCTTCCTTCAATGTGCTGTTAAGTGGCTTTTGGGGTGTGTGTGTGTGTGTGTGTGTGTGTGTGTGTGTGTGAGAGAGAGAGAGAGAGAGAGACAGAGAGACAGAGAGACAGAGTGTTTGTGTTTTAAAATAATACTCTTTTACTTGTAAAAAAAAATAATGCTACTGTATTAAAAAATGGAGGAAAATATTCCCAAACTACAAAATAGCAGAGAGAAAAAAATCTGCCATAGTAGTCCACCCTAACACAACAACTGTTGGAATAACAGTTAATATCACAGTTCCTGAGGGTCAAGAACCCAGGAATGGCTTAGCGAAGGTATCTCATGAGGTTACAGCCAAGGCTGTAATTGGAGCTAAATTATTCACTTCTAAGCTCATTCTCAAAGTTCTTTGCAGGAAGAGTTAGTTTCTCACTATATGGGTTTCTCCAAAGGGCTGAACATAATATGGCTTCCCATAGAGCAAGCAATGAGTGAATGAGAGTGAGAACTCAAGACAGAAGCCATAGCTCTTCTATACTTGGAAGTGACATACCATCACATCTACCAGATTCTCTGTACCATCCTTGTTATTTTGAAATTGTATATTACAAGACTTGGTGTAGATTTTTTTTTTTAATTTACTATGCTGGGCATTCAGTAGGCTCTTTCAATCTGGAGATTCATTTTATTCAGTTCTAAGAAAATTACTTTGCCATTTATTTGACAGGTTTTTTTCTCCACACTTTCCTTTCTTCTTTTGTCTGTAACTTCTATTGTTTGGATTTTGGACTATCCTGAGCAAGGTTTATCAACATCAACACTATGGATTTTTGGAGTTGGAGAGTTCTGTGTTGTAGATGGCTATACTGTGTGTGCACTGCAGGAGGTCGAGCAATATCCCTCATGATAATATCCCATTACTATTCATTGGGATTTCATATTCACAAAATCCAAGTAGCACTACAGTCCCGGGCTTGCAATCCCCAATTTAATCTGCAGACAGTGCCAAATTTTCTCTAGAGGGCAAAATCATGTGCCCTTAAGATGATTCTCTATGAATTTTATATTATCTTCCTCATTTGTCACTTATTTGTGCATTTCTATTACTTTATGAAAGAGTTCTTCAAACGTATCTTCTATTTCTTTTGCACTTTTATTTATGCTGTTCATTTTTTAACAGACTTTACTTTTTAAGGCAGTTTTAGGTTCACGGCAAAATTGAGCAGACAGCACATTGAGTTTCCATATACCCTGCACCACATTCTCAACAGAGTACCCCCATATCAAACATCCAGTGAGAGTAATGCATTTATTACAATGATGAACTTAACTGACAGAGAGTTATCACCTAAAGTTCATAGTTTACATTATGATTCACTCTTGATATCGATGGCTTGAGACAACTATACAATGACATGCATCTTCCAAGATAGTATCATACAGAATACTTTCATTGCCTTAAAACTACTATTCAATTTTCAAATAGCGCTTCTCTTTCTCTGAAATATTTTTGAAGTTGCTCATACTAATTTTTCTTATAGATACCATAACTGGTCTCACTCTGAGATAGTATTAATGTTTTAAAAGTTTTCTTAAGATCTTGGCCTTATTGGAGCACATGGATGGCTTACTTGGTTAAGCATTGGACTTCGTCTCAGGTCATGATATAAAAGCTTGTGGGTTTGAGGACCATGTTGGGATCTGTGCTGACAGCTCAGAGCGTGGAGCTGGTTCAGATTCTGTGACTCCCTCTCTTTCTACCCCTCCCCCACTTGTGCTTCCTCTCTCTCTCTCTTTTAAAAAATAAATAAATGATAATCTTTTTTTTTTATATAAAATTTTTTTAATGTTTTATTTATTTCTAGAGAGAGAGAGAGACAGCATGAGCAGGGGAGGGTCAGAGAGAGAGGGAGTCACAGACTGAAACAGGCTCCAGGCTCTGAGCTGGCAGTCAGCACAGAGCCCGACGCTGGGCTCGAACCCACAAACCGCGAGATCATGACCCAAGCGAAAGTCGGACGCTTAACCGACTAAGCCACCCAGGTGCCCCAATAAATGATAATCTTAAAGGAAAAGGTCTCAGCCTTATCTCTCTTTAAGTTTCCTGTTTTGTTTATATTATTATTGTTTTCCCCCATATGACTGCTTATTTGTTTTCACATTGGTTTCTGTCTTTTGTAGTAGAGGCTTCTTTCAAACATCTGGAAAGCCTTAGTTATCTCTTCAAACTGAGGTACTTTAAAGTTTACTGGAAGCTCCCTGTGTACATGTGGGGTCTATCAATTGACAGTCTTCAATACAGGATCACCAGGCAAGGATCTGGCTATTTTATTTGTTAAATCATAACATACCCTTAGTTAAAGATCTTATCTCTCATAAGAATGAAGTTCTCTAGAGAAAAATTTATACTCTACTGACCAGAGTATAGAAACTTAAGAGCAAGGAGAGAAGAGATAGAGGCTGGTGGTCTCAGCATTAAATAGACTGGCCTTAACTTAATTCCCTAGTTTCAGTGCAGTGGCTCACTCTTTCCATCAACTGATCCTGTTATCTACATATTGAAAGTTTTTCTCTTTCAGCATCACCAGAAAGCACACTACTCACTCATTCCTGCTGAGATGGAGGAGGAGTGGTGTCTACTCTGAGTTAGAGACTTGGCATCTAATTGCTCCTTTTAAAGGCTTGAAAAGAAGTCTTTTATTTTTAGCACCACTACCACACTCTGAAATACCTAGTGCCTTCAATTCAGGAGTCTTTTTGGGGTCCTGTGCAACAGATTTGCTTCCATATCTTAATTTCCTTCTTTATAGACTTGATACGCCTTTGCAGGTGTCGCTTCTTTCCTTTCCTTTCCTTTTCTTTGCTATTTTCCAACTGCACCAGTTTTGCTCCTTTAGTGTAATCTTAGAATAATGCGGGATAGAGAGGAGGTAAATCTATGTTTTCAAGTGTCACTTTTAACTGGAGGTCCATCATGAAGTTTGTGTCCTATTCTCCCTCCTCATGTATCCCATCTAGCATTTCGCAGTTGCCGCCACTATGCCTTCTGCACACTGTCCAGCCCTTTCAGGTTTCAAGTTCCTGCACTGCAATGGTATTGGGAATCATTCCAATCCATTCATCAAGCAAGAGAACAGCCTTGACACAGCTCCTAGCTGCAAGGCTATGCCATTTTTCTTAGGTCTCCATAGGCCCAAATCTTTATGTAAGTGGTAGCCCCAGGCTGCAGCCTGAATCAGCCCTTTTCTCTCCATCTTCCTTTCATGAATGGAGGAACCACACTCCAGACTCTGGTTTGGAACACTGAATGTGTCTCCAGTTCCATATCTTGCTTGAAGCAATTTTAGTCCCATTTACCGCACAGCATCCAACTTCCTGGTTGCCACTGTGGCTCTGTAGTTCAAAGGCAAGCCTTTCAGTAACCTCTGCCACATCACTTGATTTACATTTCTGTACCTGCACAAGTGTGTATTTTATGTGTTTGTGAAAAAAAAATGCATCTCTTGTATTTTAGATTTTTTCATGTACCTGACCTACACAACCTTCCATAGAACTCTGAGGATTTCATAGTTCTGCAGGCCTAATGACAGAAGTAGAAGATCCATCAGAATGAACTTACAAGTGGGGCGCCTGGGTAGCTCAGTCGGTTAGGTTAAACGTCCAACTTCGGCTCAGGTAATGATCTCAGGGTTCGTGGGTTTGAGCCTCGCATCGGGCTCTGTGCTGACAGCTCAGAGCCTGGAGCCTATTTCAGATTCTGTGTCTCCCTCTCTCTCCGCCCCTCCCCAGCTCGTGCTCTGTTTCAAAAATAAATAAATGTTTAAAACTTTTTTTAAAAAAAGAATCCTGAGCCATCTAAATTCTTGGGGTGCCTGAGTGGCTCAGTCAGGTAAGTGGCCAACTTTAGCTCATGATCTTGTGGTTTGTGGGTTCAAACTCTGCATCGGGTTCTGTACTGACAGCTCAGAGCCTGGAACCTGCTTCGAACTCTGTGACTCCCTCTCTCTCTGTCCCTCCCCTGCTCACACTCTGTCCCTCAAAAATAAATAAATGTTAAGAAAAATTTTTAAAAAATAAATTCTTTAACAGAAGACAAGGTGAGAACTAGACTCATTATTCCCATCGTTCAAACTTTAGTGACCTTTTTATTTGTAACATTCATGCTGGAAATACAGCCAAGATGCTCATCCTAAACATGCTTTATTAGCTGAAATATCACGTTTAACACTACCTTCTTATGACCTTTTTGACATTTAACTTCAATGTCCAGCAAGTTGCTATATGTCTTATTTTTCCCCCCAAAATACAAGCTCTAGAGGAAAGTAACATCATTTTTCTAATAAGGAATAATAATACAAAGAGTATGTCACCTATTTTGTTAGGTACCATTTTGCTATTTTTTTTTCCAAATTAGTAAAGGTAAACCTTATGCATTCTACAACATCTCGTGACATATCTTGGCTCAAGCTGCTTATCAGGATGTTAAGTTACTATGATTTACTTTATTTATTGGGGACTGGATTATCCATAAATAACAATCTTAGTTAAAATGCATGGGTGCTTATGTAGATAAGATCATTATTATATATCCTTAAAGTGAGGATAGAGTTACAAGAATTTTCATAGCAGTTTTCCTTTTTGGTACTGAATAGGCAAAAGCATAAACATTCTTAAAAACAAAGTGGTCTAGTAGAAATGACATTGAAGTAGAGAATCACAAAGCTTGGGTGATAATCCTGGCTTTGTTTCCAATTAAAAATGGGCACTTCAGCAAACTTTTGGCTTTTTATCTCTGAGCCCCATTATTTTCATTTTTAAAATAATAAAATGAATATAGATCAATGTTTTACTTTTAAGATGCTATGACACTATACTACCTAAAATTTTATTTTTTTCAAAATTTGTTTATGCTATTATGTAACTAATGGTTTGGTTTCTAAAACTACCTTCCACGTCGTAATATAAAACTATTGCTGGACAACAACAGGGATTTCAGGCTGATGCATTTAGCTAGAAAGGAATAGGTATATAATGAAAACTAGCTAAGTAAGACCTTAGTTAATTAAGGACACATATGTGAGATGAAATTATACAATCCTTGGGTCTGGGTGAAAATAAAGAATAAAAAATATGCAAAATATCTCATTTTATGGTGAAGATATAAAAATAATTCCCAAAGTTATTGGGTAGATGATACCCTGGCAAGGATAGCTTGGTTAAATGTCAATTAAAGACAATTAGTCCAGAAGCTAGTTTCACATACTGCTACTACAAACTGGTAAATAAAGCAAGTATTAAAACCTAAGATATATACACTTACTGACTCAAGATATTATGGATAAGGGAAGATGATATGCTGTTACGTCAGCAGTATGTTAGGAGATGTCTAACAACCAACTATCCTGGGGAGGCTTATTTCAGTACTCCCAACATATTTAATTCTAAGCTATCAATAGAACATCATTAAACGTGGAATTGAAGTGTACCATTATATAGTGATTCCACCATTCAGATACAATAGAGATAAGTCATATCAATACCAGAGATAAGAGTGAAATGTAGTAAAAATAATCAGGCAGTGATGATATTAGATCAGCTGTTACCTTTGTTTACAATATAATTACAATTTTTGTTAGTATTATTTAATTTTTAAATTCAAAGTTCCTGAAAATTTAACAGTTAATCTTGTAAGCCTGTATTAGCCATCTCCAAACATCACTGAGTCAAATTTTAAACATTAGTGTATCTCAGTGTGTAAGAGAGAAGGTTCTTAGCAGTGATCGCACTCTAATCCACTAATTTTTCTTACTCTTTTAAGGTATTAGTTCATATATATGTATATATATATGTGTATATATATATGCATGTATATTAATAAGGAGTCCTATTTTGTATAGAAGCATAGTAACATGAGGGATCAAGTTCTGTTCATGTTCTACAAAACAATTCTAGAACTGTGGCTCACAACACCACCTAATGGCAAGTATTGGAACTGCAGATGCAGAGCTCAACTTTCTAGATACTTTACACTCAATTGGGAGTTAAACACACACACACACACACACACACACACACACACACACACACACACACACACACACACTCTACAGATATGCCCAGGCCCCATCCAAGAACAACTAAATCAGAGTATCTGACTTACTTTCTGTAGATCCTCTCAGCTAATTTAAATTCAATTATTGAATCAAGTTTAAAAACCACTGGCCAACACGTGAAACTAATGTAACTGTATGTCCACTGTATTTCAGTTGAAAAAAGAAAAAAAAATACTGGCAAGAAAATAAATGTTGTATCTTGTGTTTTTACTTCAAAATTTTTATATTGTGAAAATTTCCAAAGGTCTGTGAGCTAAAAAGAACAAGATAATGAACCCACATGTACCTGCTGCCCAGCTTTAACAATTACCAGCATTTTTCCAATCTTGTTTCATCTTCTCCCATTACAGCTTTAAAGAAATTTTCTTGGAAGTTTATCAAAGCAAAATCCACACATCATATTATTTCACATGAAAATGCTTCAACTAGTGCCTAGAACTGCTCTTTGAAAATACAATCTATAGAAGTGGCAATGAATGCACACCAAATTACTCATCAAACCCTTCATTTAGTAAATATTGGGCTGGATATGATAGCAGCTGCTGGGGATATAAAAAGTCTTAGTGTCAATTCTATGACTTGGTCTTAACATGAAGCTGATACGATAATGGAGTAAGTTTGGTCATGCTTTATCCTTGACATGTCAACAGTGCTTCTTTCCTAATCTTTCTGTTATCTGATTAATCCCTCCTCCTTTTGTAAAACTCAGTTCAAAGATTACCTCATTTCAGTTCTTCCCTGCCTGTGGTCCTCAGTTCCTAATGCAGACTGGACCTCAAGCACTTATCACTCCTAATTCAAACTGTCAGGTGATCGTTATTCTTCCTTCCCTAAAACGTGTGAGATCAAAGTCCATATTTTATTCAGCTTTACCTTTCTAGCCCTTAAACATAGTATCAGAATCAGTGGCACCACAATAATATTTGCTAAATAAGTGATGAGTCTGTGAATTATCAGTTCTGGCAGATTCTAAGTGTAGATGTCAAAGACAGAAGAAGAAAACAGCTAAGTCTGCAGATATGAAGATGTTAATTTAAGGACAAAGATTTTATTATCTTCTACCTCCATAATCTTCATCACAATGATTGGTGGGTTTTATGACAAGAAAGAAGCCATTCTAATTATGTTAACTGTTTCATTACAGGAGTGATACTAAAAAGAAAACAAGTATGCTATAAAGAATAGTCAGAGAACGATATTATCAGTATAAAATGACCTGAAACCTCTAGGTTCTTTAAGGCTTCTCTATGACTGCTCAAGCACAGGTAATAATTATATATCGTTTTTAATAATTGATATCTAATGAGATAATGCTTTTCCTAAATCTGTCTGAAATTTGTGGTAGAGCAGATTCATGCAATATTAACATTAGTTAAAATATTTTTATAACTTTTGTTAAATAAAACCTTTGTAGTCATACAATAATGTAAATTATAGAATCTTAAAAACTGTATTAAATTCTTTTATTGAATTCTTCACTTACCCACTTTCTTTTTTTACCTATTTTAATTTCTTGACTGAGGAATTAAACTTTTATTTGACAACAATTAGCAACTCAAATTATAATTAAAATATCACTTGCTACACATCTAGACAAATAAGCACACAGATGCCCACTTTATAGTCTGTTTCTCTTAGGATACTAATTAATTGTGGCACTATTCCAAAAAATCTAAGAGCAGAAAGTAACTAAAGAGCTAACCACAAATGTAATACTAATAATTGCTGCTTTCTGGTTTCTCAGTAAAATGTGAGTTACTAACCACATAATTATTAATAACTATTCAATACAGTCCACTATGCCAAATGAATTATCAAGAATATTTTAGTGTGACTTTTATTATGAATGAGTATATAAAACTTTGTTATTCTGGAGTTATTAGACTGGATTTTAAACATGAAAATTATAGTAAGAGTAAAGATGCAGACATTGCTCTAAAATATGCTAGCATGCTAATCTGCTAATCACTACAAAGATAGTATGTTCTTTTATTTTACTTTATTTTAATTTGAGAGAGAGAGCAGGGGAGAGGGGACAAGAGTGGGGGAGAGAGAGAGAGAGAGAGTTCACGAAAGAGAGAGAATCCTAAGCAGGATCCAGGTTCAGTGTGGAGCCAGACACAATGCTTGATCTCACAACCCTCCAATCATGACCTGATCCAAAGTCAAGAGTCGGAGGCTTAACCGACTGAGCCACCCAGGCAACCTGATGTTTATTTTCATAAGAGCACAATTTGTATGTATAGGGACCAAGACAGTAAGGTAGAAAAAGTACATAGTACTAAGTTTAAAAAGAGTAAGTTAAAAAAAGATGTAACTCTTAAATGTGGAAAATATATTTATAAATTAAAGGGCCAATTCTCACTTGGAAATTATTTTTATTACAACTCAGGGGAATTTCCAATCATTCTCATGGTCATATGCCACAAAATTTACAGATATAAAAGTGTATGTACATGTAAAAATTATAAATCTTGTTTCTGGCCATGTAATGAATAGTCTTTAAAATGGAACACAACAGTAGAAAACAGGGTTTGGTGTCATCAGTTTGATTTTAGTTACTAATTCAGGGTTGTCCAATTCAATGGAATAGAGCTTTGTAACACAGCTTTATAGTGCCCTAAGTCTGAATCTACTCTTACTTTTTTGTAAATGTTTATTTTTGAGAGAAGGAGACAGAGAGTGAGTGGGGTAGGGGCAGAGAGAGAACAAGACACAGAATCCAAAGCAGGCTCCAGGCTCTGAGCTGTGAACACAGAGCCTGACATGGGATGTGAACCCACAAACCACGAGATCATGACCTGAGCTGAAGTCCAACGCTTAACCAACTGAGCCAAAAAAGTGCCCCAATCTACTCTTAATTTTAAAGTATAAAGATAGTAACGGAAGCTTATCAACTATCTCACTAAAAAAGTTCCTTTACCTCAATGGTTCTTCATATGCTTTGGTCAATATGAGCTACTGTTCAAAAGCTCAAAGGACCTTGAAATAACCAGAGAGGAAAGATGCTTACTGAAGAAATCGGGATATACTGAAAAGTATCTCAGAGTGCTGCTAGCATGGGTCAACTTTATACCTTTCTTATCCCCATTTTACTAATGAGAGAACTGCAGGCTCATAAAACTTGCCCAATATTCACATAGTTGGGGATTGGTGGAGCGGAGATTCAACTTCAGGTCAATCTAACTCCAAAGCTGAGCTCTTAACTGTTTCTGGGATTCACTTATGGCAGGAAAAGCTACAAATCTCACTTTGTTCTCTTACTAGTCCACATAAACTGAAGGCTGCTTGAAGACAAGATCCTTTTGTTTCCTTATATTCTTGTCTTTGGTCCACAAATCAAACACTCACAGAAACCTAAGTATCTTGAATGGGAGGCAGGATATCATGATAGAGTTCTATATTCACAGATTCTGACATGGTGGCTATCACCTAACCATGAGTACTCTCTTCTTAAAGACTGCAATTCTGGAGCAATACTAAGCTTCCTTAGATCACTTCATAAACCATGTTGTGTATAGTGTCTTACTTTTTTGCATCAAAAATGTTTTGAACCATTCAGTACCCAAATATTTTCCTAGAAAGATGAATTAAGGGGTGCCTGGGTGGCTTAGTCGGTTAAGCATCCGACTTTCGCTTAGGTCATGATCTCGCAGTTTGTGGGTTCGAGCCCCGCCTCGGGCTCTGTGCTGACTGCCAGCTCAGAGCCTGGAGCCTGTTTCAGAGTCTGTGACTCCCTCTCTCTCTGACCCTCCCTTGCTCACGCTGTCTCTCTCTCTCTCTCTCCTAGAAATAAATAAAACATTAAAAAATCATAAAAAAAAGGAAAGATGAATTAAGCTCAGCTCCTCACATTGTTCTTAGAAAACATGTATTTATTTTTCTGATAACAGCCATAAAAGAAGAGTATTTTATAGCCCTTTAGAACCTTTTATCTGGAGGATTTATAGCTTCATATATATATATATATATATATCACTCATTGTAGAGTGTTTTTATTAATGATAACTCAGAGTATTTTAAGTGATATTTTTAACATTTAAATATATGTCATTTTTAAAATTCCACTTTTTCTTCTGTTTCCAATATATTATCCTTCTTCAAAATGATTACATTTGTTTTATGTCTACGTTATAAATACATAATGAAAATGGTAATTGTGGAGCTTCCTCACTCTCTTTTGAGCTAATATTGTTGAAGATTTCTTCTTACTTGCCATAGTAAGCAGTATTTTTTCTTGTTCTTATTAAACTTTACTTGCCAATTTTAACTGGTTTTATTTTTCTTCTGCTTATTGTTTCTCCATCCATAGAGGTCAAAAGTTTTTCTTAAGCTTCTGTATCTTCTGACAGAAAACATTTCCTTAGTATCTAGTTAACTCCCCCAGATTGGAACATGATTGGAACATTAAACAAATCAGAGTACATGAGATGGCATTGCACTCACAATCAACATACGGCCAACCCACTTCCAATGGGTCCTCAACACCAGAGAGCAACATTACTGCTGTCTTAAGCTCACGCAGTGGATGATAATTGTCCACTAACTTCTCTATGCAATTCTATCTGGTTTTACTCCTACATCAATGGCTATTTGTTTTCATGTTGAAGTTCTTCAAGGTTTTACCCGTACCCACCCCCTCTTCTGTCTAAATTCTTCTCTTACTTATTGCACCCATGCACATAATTTTAAATAGTATTTTTATGTCTATGACTCTCACATTTATATGTTGGTCACAGACATCCCTTCCATGTTCCATGTGGATGTCACATCAGTATCTCAAATTTAACATTTACAAGTCTGAGAATATCTCCATCTCCAGATTGATTTCTCCTTTCCTGTTCTCCATTTCTGGAGTCATCTTTGACACTTTTTTCTCCCTCAACTCTACTAGTGAATCTACCACACATTGCTGGAAATTCTTCCACTAAAATGCATTTCCCTAAAATGCATATTTATTTCCATTTCCATTATGATATCATGCATCACTGGATCTATGCAATGGTGCCCTAAGTTGTTACTCTGTTTCCATGGAGTTCTCCTTCAATACAATATCATCAGCAAAAAGAATGACTATGGTACTGCCCTGCTTATAACTTTTAATGGTTTTCCACTGTACTTGGATATAATTTATAATCCTTCATTTGTCCAAAAGGAAATATGCCACCTAATCCTTACAATACACCGGCATTCCTTCAGATTTTTTAACATCCCAAGCTTTTTCCCAACATGTCAAGAATTTGTTCATATGATATCCTCACATCCTTCTCTCACTTGCAAGTCTCTGCTTAAATATCTTTCCTCATTGAGATCTCTTCTCATTCTCTAGACTACAACATGCTTTCTTTTTTTTTTTTTGCTACAATCTCTCATAGTTCTTAATTTTCAATTACTGAATCTTACAACCATTTATGTGCATGACTACTGCTGTAAAAATCGCCCCCCCCCCAAGTATAATCTCTAAGAAGCCAAAAACAATTGTCTGCTCTGTTAGTTTCTGTAGGGTTACTGGGAAAAATCAGAAGTTAATTATAGTTTGTTGAATAAACAAATGAATAGATAAATAAAAAGAAGTAAGAAGGTGATGGTGTCATTACTTGCTGATGAATATTACAGTACTTTGCATATGCCTAATAAATACCACATGATTTATACATATTTCTTGATAGATGAAACACGGATAAAGAGTCAGGGAAACAAGGAAAAACTATCTTCCAGACACGATGGTTGGGTTTTAAGGCTACAGAGATAAAGCACAATGTCCAGGTCTTTAAGGAGTGAATTTACAGGCAAATTTAACAGATTATATGTGATTCCAAAAAAAAGGGGGGGTAGATAAAGAAAAATTTTTAATCACTAATTCTAACCTTCATGTGAATGGAAAATTGAAGAGGCTAAGGTTTTCAGGAGCTTGTGACTGGTTTTGGAGTTCCATCAAGCCACAGAGAATGAAAGTTGCTTATTACTAAATGGTGACTTAACTGATTGAGATGGCTTCTCTCTCAACAGGGAGTTTAAGTCCTACAGGTGCTTGGTATCAAAAAACATACAGTTACTCAGGGGCACCTGGGTGGCTCAGTCCATTAAGTATCTGACTTCAGCTCAGGTCATGATCTCATGGTTTGTGGGTTCAAGCTCCAGGTTGGGCTCTAGGCTGACAGCTCAGAGCCTGGACCTTGTTTCAGATTCTGTCTTCCTCTCTGTATGCCCCTCTCCTGCTCACTCTCTGTCCTTCTCTCTCTCTCTCTCTCTCTCTCTCTCTCAATCTCTCTCCTTCTCTCTCTCTCTCTCTCTCTCTCTCTCAAATGAATAAACATTAAAAAACATAGAGTTATTCAAATTTCTTGAGGAAAGGAAGATACATAAGGCGGACGCAGAACTTAGTTGGGTAGTAGAATGTGCTGAACTTAAGAAAGTCCTGGAAGCTTTCAGAAAAGATACATTTTGTGGGAATTACATGTACTTTATGTGGTCAACTCTGGTTTATCATCCTTATTCATCTGTGCCTGTCTCTTCTTTTAATTTGCACTAGGGTAATTATTTATCTTTACACCAATCTAAAACTGATTTTATCTCATATGATTTTCTCTCCTCAGCGTCATTACTATTCATTCTCACCGCCTTTTCCTTCTATATGTAAAACTTAAAACTCATCTGCAAAGGATTTTCTCCTAGCTTGCCTGTTCTTCCTTGTTTAAGATGTGTAGAATGTCAGATTGGTGTGGTGGTGTGATAAAGATGAAAAGTGATTGCTGAAGGAAATGGAAAAGGAAAAGGAAAATGGCTACACATATGTTCATTCCCTTGCTAATTAAATTTACTGAATATCTATTATCCAGCATACAATGGGTCAAGTAATGAAGATACAGCCTTAATTCTTAAGGAGTTACAGTGCATGTGTCTGTATATATGTGAATAGAGTTGGAGAGGTAAGGAAGGGGAGGAACAGGGAGTTATATAAACAAGTAACTGTAGAGTAACACGATTCATTATATGGAGGGTGTGCCTACCCATGAAAGAAATGGAAATTGGTGTGTACTCACCAATGGTACTCACCATTACATTGTATCTAAATATTCTAACATCTTAACTATACTGATTATACTAAGAGTGACTTTATTTATTGATTATATAATATGATTATACATAGGGATTGGCAATTTAGGCCCAGGGCTTTTGTCTGTTGTGAGGAATATAGAAAACATAAAATTTATTATTTCAACCATTTTTTAAAAGATTTTTTAAGGGGCGCCTGGGTGGCTCAGTCTGTTGAGCATCCGACTATGGGTCAGGTCAGGATCTCACTGCTCATGGGTTCGAGCCCCACATCAGGCTCTGTGCTGACAGCTCATCTTGGAGCCTGCTTCAAATTCTGTGTCTCCGCATCTCTCTCTGTCCTTCCCCTACTCACAATTTGTCTTTCAAAAATAAATAAACATTAAAAAATATTTTGTAAAATTAAAAAAAAGATTTTCTAAAATGTTTGTTTTTGAGAGAGAGAGACAGAGACAGAGACAGAGAAAGAGAGTGTGTGCATGAGTGGGGAAAAGACAGAGAGACCGGGGTGGGGGGGACAGAGGATCCAAAGCAGCCTCTGTGCTGACAGCAGTGAGTCTGGTGTGGGGCTCAAAACCCACAAACTATAAGATCATGGCCTGAGCCGAAGTCAGAAACTCAACTGACCGAGGCATTCAGGCGCCTCCCCATTTTAACCATCTTTAAGTGTACAATTCAGTGACACTAAGTACTGTTTTGTGCAACTGTCACCATGATTCATTGTCAGAACTATTTCATCTTCTCAAACGAAAACTCCATGCCCATTAAACCATTCCCCATTCCTCCCAACCTCCAGGCCCTAGCAAATACCATTCTACTTTTTTCTTTTTTATGAATCTGACTACTCCAAGTATCTTAGGTAAATACAGTCACGTAATACTTTTTCTTTCTTTTTTTTTTTTTTCCTTAGCCCATTTCACTGAGCATGATGTCTTGAAGTTCTATCCAAGTTGCAGCGTGGTCAAGCTTTCATTCTTTTTTAAAGCTGAATTATATTCCATTGTAGGGATATACCACACTGCTTATGCACTGTTTATGCATTTATCTATCAATGTATATTTGGATGTTTCTAACTTTTGTCTAATGCTGTGCTGAACATGGGTGTACAAAAATCTGTTTGGGTTCCTGCTTTCAATTATTTTGGGCATATGCTCATAAGTAAAATTACTTGATCTATGCTAATTCTGCTTTTAATTGTTTCAGGACATAAGCCGGTTTTTAAAACTTAGGTTTTATTATATAAAATCACACTTATTAATTTAAGTATTGTCTGTGGTACTTTATGCACAAAATTGGCAGAGATGAATAGCTGTAACAGAGCATAAAATATTTACTAACTGGTTCTTCACAGGAAAAAATATTATTGGCAATTATTACAGAAAATTGTGCCACCAATTCCTTGGTTTCGCAGAGAATTAGAAGTCTTTAAGGAGTTAAAAAATCTCTCACATAGGGAGATATAAAAAGGATAGTGTTATACTCAGCCTATAGATGAGAAACCAAGAAGAGAATGTCACACAGAAGTCACAATCTCAAGTGAAAGTAATCCAATATTAATACCCAGACTCAATTGTTCCAAGTAAATCTTGCTTTCCCACCATAGATTTAGGAGGCTAAGTAACTACTTTATATATTAGATGGAAAACCCAAGTATAAATCTTCCATATCCCTGCAATGTTGTATGTTTCCTTTACTGAGCATGAGGGTGTGAAAACTGCTTCAAGTGAAAGTACCTGCATCTGGAGAGGCTGAGCTATATAATTGTGAAATAATTTGGCCTCCAAATACTTAGCTATAAAATATATCAGATCTATGCATTATGTATGACTGAAAATATACTACCTTTAGTATGCTAAAACACCAGAGTAAAATACCCTTTTCACTGTTTTGAACAGAGCCATAGTTAAGATCACAGAAGAGTACAACTTATATAAATAGAAAAAAAAAATGATTCAGAAATAGGTCTCAGGTACCAAATAGCCAAAATAATTCAATGGAATTATTTCACTGTTCTACAAATTGTGTGCTCAAATGGAATCATGTTAGATATAAATAACATTTTATTTTAAATTATTATAGACAGAAATGGTTGAAAACTAAAAGCATATGTATTTTATCCACAATATTAAAGAGGATTTAGGATACACTTAAGATAACATAGTAAATCTTATTCGTTTTACCAATGTAGCTTTTGCTTAGCTTTAAAATCCTATTACTCAATAGAAAAATCCAAGTTGAGACCCCTAAAATAGCACAGGAAATCCTTGATTAAAATTATAAATATTTAAATTCTACCCAGTCATATCATATAATGATTGATATTTTCAGATCTCACCCAAGAGTATGAAATATTTTGAGGATTTATTATTTTACATTCAATCCATACCCATGCTAACTTTTCAAATTTAAAACATCTTCTATAGAATACATTAATGTGAATATTACATTTTGTATAATTTATTGCTATGTTGTGAATTTTCTATGACTATGTGTATCATTCACTAATACGAAATAGAACATTTTCTTTAAATATATATAAGATCCTTACATTTTACTTTAAAATAATCTTAACAGAATTCTATAGTATTAAATTTATGCTCATGATGAACACAATGTCAACCAAACATAAAGTACCATGGGGTATTATAAGAAGTTTGCTATCTGCCTGAAAAACTAACCAACATGTTTCTATTGCACATCCTCCATGTACTTGGTGTTGGACACAGTTTCAAAGAAAATACTACTACTCTGTCCTCAGAGATTGTTCTACACTGAAACTCTGCCATGCTTTGGAAATTATAGGGAGACAAAATAAATTCAATACTCTTGATTACTGTCCCATAAGAACTTATCATTTGAATAAGGAAGAGCTATAAGTTAGCATAATAGGAGCCAGTATCACTGAGTGGAATCCCATTTTGATGGCAGCAACCATAAAATCCATAACTTTCCATGAGCTCTGCGTTCTCAATCTCTTCTTTCCTGGGTCATGTCTGTGAACTATCCACTATCTCCCTCACAAGATTTAATTTCATGTAAGATAAATGAAGATTGTTTCTGGTTCTTATAACCAAAGGTGCTTAATGGTTACAGGTGGGAAGGATTTGCATAAGTAAAATTATATTCCGAAGGAATGTAGAATAAAGGTATTTTTAGATAAAGTAAGTTCAGTTACTTGTAGATACATGAAATTGTTAGAGAAGCTATGTTAGGATTGTGAATCCTAGGCTATGAATTTTAGATGTTAGCCTCTGGGCTAAGGGGTTATAAAATCAAATGCCTTCAGGGGACATGCAGGACACATAAAATTGTAAAGATGTTACAAGATTTAAGGCGATGAGTGCTAAACTGATTGTAGTGACCCGTCCAACGCTTGTCCTGTTTCAGTGCCTTTGAAAGCTCCCTGAAGGCAATAGAAAACAACTGAGCAAAGCATACCATCCAGCTCTCTGGTCGCCAGAGGCTACCAGTTTGAAATCAAGGCTAATAATGGAGAAGCGTTGAAGGTTTCTGTGCTAGAGACTGTGAGCAGGAAGTACTGCTTTAGAAAGATTAACCTGTCAAAATAGACAGCGGTTTGGGTGTAGAGAGATCTGTTATAAGGAATCTATTGACTGGAGACTGATGTCAAGAAGAATGAAAAGAAAGTGAGGACATGAAAATAGTTGTACAGGAAGATTTGACAGAACTCGGTAAATGCCGAAATGTGGAATTAAAGTGCAGGGACGAAAAAAGGGAGGACAGGAAATGTATTTGCCTGAGGACCTTATAAGAAATAATGGTGGTATTTTCATGGAATTGGGAAGCCTAATTAAGGTACAGGCCTCTTAAGTGCAGGAAACAAAAGTACATACCTGAAGATATCATTTAAATAACATCATGAAAATTTCTATCAGTATTCTTAAAGATTCATTCTATGCAACAACAGACATTTCGTATTGTTTGTTAAACCTAATACTAGATTTTTGAACAAAATGCAGAATATAAGTCTTTAAAGAACACTCAAGAAAGAGATATGGTGAACACTTGGCATGTGAAAACAGATAATCTGTTGCAGAATGTCAGCTATTAGGGACACTGTCATGCTTTGGAAGAAGAGCTGTCATTAACTTTTAGTACGTGAAGGCACATTTTGTTATCAATCTTACTAGACCCATCCACCATGTCAAAATAACGTGAACACATGCCAATAGAAATTACATTTTACTACTGTTACTGTCAGGAACTTGGCAAAATTTGGTCTCTTGTTTTGTAAATTTATTAAAGTGATACCATTAACATATATGGAATTAACTATATGCTAACTTTTTGAGGGTAACTTTTCACTAAATGGAATTGCCACAAGAGTTCCTTCCTTAGTATGAAAAGAGGACATTTTTCATGAAGACCTGAATTGATTTTCACTATCTAGTAACATGAAACACATGTCTTAGCCCTGAGAGACAAATGAAAGAAAAGAAAAATTCCCTTACAGGAAGTCCATCCAAGATGTTGAGTGGTAAGAGAAGTCTTCCATGTAATGACAGACACAGAAAACAAGTCCTGTTAACTAAAATAGTTCTTCCTTGCCCTTTTATCCACTCTCCTCTATCCCTTAGGTATTCACTTCAAAAATTATGTAACATATTTGACATTAAAGGAAGAAAAGTAAATGAAGCTCACTTCCAAACTATCCTTATGCAGTCTAAGAGACAAATGCTTTCAAAAGAATAAAAAGTGAATGAAAATCCAAAGTCTATAGGTTTCTTTAATGTAGAAAAACAATCCACGTATGTAAAAAAAAAAAAAGCAGTAAAATCAGTACATTTTACTTTCTGAGTTTACTTACTAAAGCCAAAATGTATTTTCTTTTCCTTTTTGGCTCCAAATTCCATTATCTTAATAAGAGTAGAACATTTGTGAGATAAGTGTTTTAAGTTCCGTCCATTTGCAGTCTTTGATACAAAGATTTAGACATCATGGGAAGAAATGTTATCGTGAAAATCTTTTAGAGAGCTATTTCATGAAAAATATTTCATGTTTATTGTATTTTCTAATGTTCACAGTTATTCCCTATAAAACAGTTTTTGGAAAATATCACTGATAAAAGACATCTCTTATGACTATGATGCTTTGAAGCAAAAGCAGAAATAATGAGGGACTGCAAATATAAAGAATCTGATTTTACGGCCATTGATGAGAGTGATAAGGGTAGTCTTCACACAAGATATATTTCTTCGTGTCTTTTCTTGATTTATGATATAACTTCAAGAATACATAGGGCCCTCTCCTGCCAATAAATGGCTGTATAATAATTATTAAATTATTATAATACAATAATTGTACCTTTTAGGATTGATTTAAGTGACCAAAACCCAAGGATCCATGATGTAGTCCATGTTGACACTAGTGAAAACGGAACTGCTCTCCCTGAGGTATGCTCTAATCTATTTTTTTGCAATGCACAGAATCCTGAAAAAATGGGACTGGAAGTAATTCCAATGCTTTTAAACTCAATCTACAATTTAATTTCCTTTGTGACCTCTGAAACAACAGTTATAAAAGTCTAGCTTTTCTAATTCCCCAGATTTTCCACAGGTATTTCCTTATTAAGAAAACAAAACACAATAATTTACACACAATTTGCAGTCCTCTTGCCTCTTCATAAAGGAAGGATTTTCACCTAACTACACTTATCTTTTTTTTTTTTTTTACAAACAGTTTATTGTCAAGTTGGTTTCCATATAACACCCAGTGCTCATCCCCACAAGTGCCCCTCTCTGTGCCCTTCCCCCCTCCCCCCCCACACATCCATCAGTCCTCAGTTTGTTCACAGCATTCAAGAGTTTCTCATGGTTTGCGTCTCTCCCTCTCCCCCACAAGTCAATGAGGAAGAATGAGAAATACAGACACAGGCATCAGAATGCAAAAGCTTA
>JAESUZ010004218.1:0-31984 GCA_017311185.1 Proteles cristata cristata
GGTCATGGACGGAGTCGGGTATGTACCACATAACTGAAGCTTCCAACCATGTGTTTTCAAAGATACCGTTGATGTGAAAGGAGCTGGTCACTGCGTGCTGCATTCCGCTTGGTGGGGTTTCTCACAACGAGCACCGTACACGTCCCTCGTTGGTCTCACAGCTGTATTCTAACACTACCGAAATACAGTGAATCATGACATTAGTTGAAGGCAGCCTGCCCCCACATCTTCCTTCACACTATGAAGTATGTAACACCTCGCTTATCCTTCCACGCAGGTGTCTGCACACATCTCTAGACCAACCAGGTAACGGAATACCGCCTTCCGCTCAGTGTTGCTGCAACGGAGTGGAGTCCTCTGCAGTTCCCTCGCAGGTGTCCGCATGTGCATTCTAACCTTGATAGCGTAGTGAAACAGGCCCTGAGTTCAATGAGGCCTTCGCCGCCACGGTCATGAACGGAGTTGAGTGTGGAAGACGTAGCTGAAGCTTTCGTGCACGCGTTTTCAAAGAATACCGAGCATGGGAAACGACCTGGTAACTGATGCATTCCGCATGAGGTGGAACCTCAGACGGAGTACAGTGCAGTTCCCTCGTTGGTCTCCGCAGCTGTAGTCTAACCCTATGACCAGAGCGACTCATGAATAGTGTGAAATGAGGCCTGCCCCACGGTGTTCCTCCCCAGGGCTGAGTACATAACCCTTACCTTAGTTTTCAAGGAGCTGTCTGCAAACATCGCTTCCGTTCTGAAACAACCAGGTCCCCGACTGAAGCATTCGGCTCTTTGTTGTCTCACAGAGGTGAACCTTATTCTCCTCCCTCCGAGGTCTCCGTATGTGTACTCTACTTCCCACAACTCGCATAGCAAAGCGAGATCTTAGTGGAATGGGGATTCCCCAGCCCCGGTGTTCACGCACCGAGTTCATTAGGAAACCACGGAAGCGTCCATACGTGTGTCTTCAGAGCGTAGCAACGAAGGAAATCGAACTGGTCCTCGAATGCAGCATTCCGCCTAGTGTGTTTTCCCAGAGCACGCGCACCTCCCACGTTGGTCTCCACCACTGTATCCTAACAGTATGTACACAGAGTATCATGACGTTACTTGAATGAGGCCTGCCCCACAGTGTTCCTTCCCAGAGTTGAATATATACCTGCGCTTACCCTTCCATGACGGAGTCTTCTAGCATCGCTACCTCAGTGGTACCACTGGGTGCCTGAATGCTGCTTTCCGCACAGTATTCTTTCACAGAGTTGAGCTTTCTCCTCTTCCCTCATAGGTCTCAGTAAGTGTATTCTGCCAAACACTACTAGCGTAGTGGGAACACATCTTCTCGGAATGAATGTTTTTCCCCAGTGTTCACGCACCGAGCTCATTAGGAAACACCTATTTAGCTTCCATACATAGGCTTTCATAGCGTAGCAATGAAGTAAATCGAACTGGTCATTGAACGCAGCATTTCGCCGAGTGTGGTCTCTCAGCTAGAACACTGCGCACTGTCCACGTTGGTCTCCACATCTGTACGCGAACAGTACGAACACAGTGTGTCATGAGGCTAGTTGAATGAGGCCTGCCCCCCACTGTTCCTTCACAGAATTGAATAGACACCATTGCTTATCCTTCCATGACGGAGTCTTCAAACATCGCTGACTTAGTGAGGCAACCGGGTTATTGAAGAATCCATTGCCTACAATATCATGTCTCTGAGTTGAACCACCTTTGCTTCCCTAATGAGTCACCGTAGGTGCAGTCAAGCACTACTCACCTAATAAGAGACGACCTTAGACGAATGAGGCGTTCCCCACAACGTGCATGGACAGAGGTGGGCAGGTACCACTTAACTGGAGCTTCCTACCGTGTGTTTTCAAAGATACCATTGACGGGAAACGAATGGTCATTCGATGCTGCCTTTCGCCTACTGGGGTTTCTCAGAAGGACCACGGTACACGTTCCTCTATGGTTTTACAGCCGTATTCTAAAACTACGAACACAGTGAATCGTGCACTTAGTCGAATGAGGCCTGCCCCGCAGTGTTCCTTCACAGAGTCGAATATATACCATAACTTGCTTATCCTTCCATGACGGAGTCTTCAATCGTCGCTAACTTAGTAGAACAGCTGGGTGACGGAATCTGGCATTCCACCCAGTATCGTTTCACAGAGTTGAGCCTCTTCCTCCTCCCGCAGAGGTCTCCGTACGTGTACTCTAACAAAACGAATCCCCATGGTGAACAAGGAACTTCGTGGAACGAAGGTTTCGCTCAGTGTTCACGCACCGAGCTCATTAGGAAACACCTCCTTAAGCTTCCATGCACATGCTCTCATAGCGTAACAATGAATTAAATCGGACTGGTCTTTGAATGCCGCATTCCGCATAGTGTGGGTTTCTCAGTGTTGCGGACGAAATGACACAAAGGACAAGACACACACAAAAGACAGACACAGACACAACTCCGGCCGGAGGAACAATTCTACGCAAGCCCCTCTTGCGGTTTATTTTATACCTCGGTAACTGGATACAAACTGAAATCTACAAGATGCATTCCTTTACCAATTAAGAGCAAGTAGCCAAACACATTTCAAGGACGGGGGGAGCAAAGGGAGGAGGCGACCACAACATGTTTACTAAGAGGCCTGCTCACAATTCCAGCCTTCTCCTTATTCCTAAGGAAGGCATGTTCCCTCGTTTGCAAGCGGACCATTAAACTTGGATACTGTGTGCAGGCCTCCTGGCAGAGCATCCTGTTTGCAGGAATGCCTTGCCCAGGCAGGGAGCCCTGTGTGCAGGCACATCCCCGCGTCCCTAAACACTCTTTCTTGTGGTCACTGTCGGGCTCCCACATCTCCCCCTTTTTTCTGAGAAGCGGTAGCAAACTGTAAAGTGGCGAGAACGTGTTGTCTATCTTTTTTCAGTTGTTGCCTTCTTTGCCAGCACCGGATGACTAAAAGAATAACGCAGCATAAAAGTATTATGAGTAAAGTATTCACGAGAACAGTTCCAATTAGGGCAGACACATGTCCAAGAGGGTTCAAATTATTCATCCCTTTCTGTAAATCCCTTAACAGATCGGACCCAGTAATGTCAGGTAGTGTTTTGCTAAATGTAGACAAAATTTGCTGCTCTGACTCTATAATTTCCTTAGTTAGGTTTTGATGCCCTGTTAGTGACTGTTTTACCTTTTCCCAACCCTCACTTATGTTGAAAGGCACAGAGGTTATACATAATTGAGAGGAATTCCAATCACATTTCAATACACTTTTTGTGGATAAGACAGTGAATTGATCCCCAAGCCATGAAACAGTATGTTGAAGATTGAGTACATCAGTTGCAAGTTGTGCATCCAGATCTCATTGTTGTTGCCATAATAAATGAGAGTCTTTATGCCATTCCCGTACAAAGTCTGCTGTTTGGACCCCTTGATGCAAAGCTAGTCCAGCCACGGCAGCGGTCGCAGCGACTGCAGCCACTGCAAGAACCGAAGCTATGATTATTCCGAGCATGCGTCGGGACCGGTGAAGCAAGGTTTGCATAGCAGTCACCAGATGAGATACAGGAAAAGAGTCCGACCAAGGTCTTGTCACATTTACAGGCAACCACACTTCGGTACGAGTTTTAACAATCACCAATGAAAAATCAGAGTTATTGATTTGTGTTTCAAAACTTTTCCACCATAACTGACTTACACATTGTGTTAAATTACAATGATTACATGATATAGATCCCTCTGTAGCATTCCAAGTCCAATTCCCATACAGCAATGCAAAGGGGTATTTTAGACAAGCCGTAGCAGAATAGGATTTATTAACATGCAAGTTAACATGAAAGGGACCTGAACTGTCAATCTTATCCAAAGTATAGTTTCCTGACCATATAGTGAGATTCCCTGAAACCGCCCATGATTTCCAAATATTCCCTTGAAAGTGGGGATACCCTAACAATTGCCATTCAGGGGGACGAGTGCAAACTGTTGCCATTTTACGGGTTCATTACCGTTACCCATTAAAGTACCATTAATTCGATACCATTTGAAAGTTTTGTTAGACCAATTTTCCAAAATTTAACCGTGATCAGGGTTCCAATCTACAATAACAAATCCAGAATAATTCATGACCTTAAAAGGCCGATGACCTCGGCATCTTTCCCATTCCAAAGATTCTAGAGAAGGAATAAAAAAAATTAGAAGGGCATAATGGTATAAAGGTATCAGGATGGTGACTCATCGGTGTCGTCGAGGTGTTGAATCCCCTGGTGGAAACAAGTACAGTAAAGACAGCAGGATGATAATTATTATATGTTACTCCCCAGGTATTCTAAGAGTAATGATTATGCTTTCGTGTAGAGAAGCAAAAGGGATGTCCGCCGATGCACAAGGGGAGACCCTCCACTGCA
Organism: Proteles cristata cristata; assembly: GCA_017311185.1. Classification (NCBI taxonomy): domain Eukaryota; kingdom Metazoa; phylum Chordata; class Mammalia; order Carnivora; family Hyaenidae; genus Proteles; species Proteles cristata. The sequence continues at coordinate 4,386 of JAESUZ010004218.1, forward strand.
ACAGTACCATTACTTATGTTATATTGATTATTATGATGATGCAAATGCTTAATTCCTCCACACGCGGGTGGTGGGAAGAATGCAGTTTCATTGGTGCATACCTGTACTTCAGGTTCACCCCAAGAGACAGCTCTCACAAGAGGAGTATTAGGAACATAAGCCCAATACGTATATTCTATCGCTTGCACATACATTACCTGACAGGTAACCACAGCCATCTTATCCTCCTCTTTCCTTCGAAAATGCAATTCTGCTGCTGATAGATTTTCTTTGCTCCAAATATTCAGAAATTTTAAAGTTAGTAAGGTTTTATTCAAGAGGTCTTTTGGTTTCATAAATCTCTCCTGTTCCCCCTTTTTTATTTTTCAACATACTCACGTAAAGTACGATTAGCCCTTTCAATAATAGCTTGTCCTTGACTATTATAAGGGATACCAAAAGTATGAATTATATGATATTGGGATAAAAATGAGCTAATTTTGCAGATTGGTAGGCAGGTGCATTATCAGTTTTCGATTCAATTGGGACCCCCATAACTGCAAAACAAGATAACAAATGAGTAATAACAGCAATAACAGCATCAGCCTTTTCAGAATGTAATGTAGTAGCCCATTGGAAATGTGTGCATGTATCTATAATATGATGGACGCATTTTTGTTGTCCAAAGGATGAAAGAAAAATTACATCCATTTGCCATACCTGATTTGCTTGCAATCCTCTTATGTTGACACCCGGTGGGGTAAATGGTAAGGTAAAAGGTGCACAAATAGAACAAGAGCGAACAATAAGATTTTTTTTTCTTTAGAGTTAATACGTTGCAGACGATGCTCTTGTTTTGCTGCTTCTATAGGATAAAGTAATGCATCAATTACAGCATTTCTGAATGACAAGGGTCCAGGAAGGGCAAAATGTGCACGGATATGGGTAAAGAAAATTAATTCTGAACGCCGCAGAAGTGATCGTTGTACCTGATAAAATAATTTGTCAATATCTGTTTTAAGAGTTATAGGCAGTGAAACTTGAGGAAGCTGCAAACAAGAGAGAACACAGCATACCGAGAATCCGAAACAAAGTTAACAGGGAGTTGAGGAAAGTCTTGCAAAACTAAGTAAATAGCCCACAGCTCAGCAGGCTGCACAGAGCAAAACGAATGGGGAAGGCAGAAGAGGCAAGTTGACAGCAGGAGGCAAAGAAAGAGAATTAGCAGTTTTAAATTTTGTGAGCTTAGGCAGAGAAGACTTAAGGTTTGTTAGGCAGTCTATATCAGTCTGGAGAAGACAAGGAACTTCCCCGAAACAAAAGGAGTTTCGGCAGCTGCTTGGGAATATTCCTTAAAGTCCCCGTCCCGAGGTAAACCGGCCACAGTTGGCTTCAATTATAGCCATTAATCTGGGAAAAGAATGAGTGAGAAGCCCTCAACATTTACTAGAAAGAGGAACAGAGAACAGGAGAGAGTTAACATCCCCTTCAGTCTAAATTTATTTCAGCCAGAACAATAAGGTCTCCTTTATGAGTTTTTTCCGGATATTGGTTGGGCACTCTTAGTGAGGCAGTGTCACAAAGACAGACAAAGGGTTGGGGGTGCCCTCTCTAATGAGGAGACCGGTCAGATGTCAGTTTGGTCATGTACCAAAAGAACTTAAGGGATGCTTAGCTGTCGTGGTCTCAGCTTTGGAGACTATTCCGATGCCACCATAGACTGTATGCCGTTTACCACAAAATCGCAGACAGGCACAGTCAGACTCCATAGGCTTTTTGGGACCTTAAGGGCGCCCACCCGTGGAGCCACAGAATCAAACCCAGCAGGCAAGCCAGACCGAATTGCATATTCACATCAATATACATACTAGAGGTTACTAGATTCCTTCTCACAGAAATTCTACAGATGAGACTAACAAGGACAATGACAAACAGGGCAAAACAGATACAGAAGTGGCCACAAAACAGGTTTATGAGTTTGCTGAAGGGCCAACCGATGTTTCGGTGTGCCCTGCGGGAGGGAAATAGCTGCATCCAGCTTTTCATTTAATCCCCCAGACAGAAGCACATGTGCATTTAAGGATCCAGATGATAAGTTGATTTACCTCATTTTTTCTTAATAACAAAAATGTGAGCGCTCGAGGAGCTTGAGCAGCGGCCACTAGTTTTCCGACGGAATGGTTACAGAAGCCCCCATGGGAGAGAGAAGATAAGATAAATGTTTGTGCTATACATTCTCCAGCCAATAGTGAAAATGTAACAGAAGTAGAAACCATAATTAAAATTTCTCCAACAAAATCAGAGTCTATAACTCCAGGAATTATGTTTAGGCCTCTTAAAGCTGCGCTGCTACGGCCCAATATTAAACCAAAGGTGCCTTTAAGCAATGGGCCAAATATGTTTGTCCTTAATTTATAAATGCCACCTCCTGGAGACAAAAGAACATTTTCAGCAAGAGGCAAATCAGCAGCCGCACTGCCTGAAGTTGCAGAGCGTAAATCTGACACCATTAAAGGTTTGGTCATTCCTGATGCAGCAGTCATCTCTAAGCGTTGTTGGAAAACAAAGGGGTTACTTGAGGAGTGGGAGGTGTAGCCAATTGAGCCTCGGCATTGTTTTAACAATTTCCACCCTTGGAGCGCTTCATAGCCTGAGCCACAGCAGTAGCAAAAACAGCAGCATTATGTTCATGTCCCCCCACTCCTGAACAAGCTCTAATATACTCAGCTATAGAAGCTCCCTGCCCTTTTAAAGGGCCCAAAACACGTTTACATTCCGAGTTTGCATTTTCAAAAGCAAGTGTCTGCAAAAGTATCTCTGAGATTTCATCGCGTCCAACATCCCACTCAACAGCCACCCGCAATCTAGCAAGAAAATCAGTATAGGCTTCATTGGGTCCTTGTAAAGTTTTTGGAAAGGAAAGCTGAGCGTGGCCAGTAGGTACAGCACGGCGCCAAGCCCTAAGTAATACCTGGCGCACCTGCTGTAAATCCTGGCCGGAAAATTGAGCCTGATCTCTCAAGGCTCGAAATTGTCTCTCTCCCATCAATTTATCCTCCAGGGGACCAGGAGGGTTCTGTCCCTCATTAATTTGAGCCTGCGTTCGGGCTTCCTCTTCCCACCAACTCCTTAATTGCAGAATGCAATGCAAGTGCTTGAGTGATAGCACTACATAGAGTCCACAGTTTCAAAGGGCATATGTTACCCTTCTGATGCTGTTGCTGTAATTCCTTCTGTATTAATTTCCATTCCTTTAAGTTTAATTGTACTTTGGGTTGGCACTTAAACCCATAACAATGCTGCTCCACAAGGCGGAATAACTCAAATAAACGGCGACTAGATACCTTCACCCCGATGGAGTGGAGAAGTCCTTTGACTAGCTCCATGTATTCTGCCTTTGCTGATGGGGAATTCCCCATAATTTTCCCGAAAGTTCCCCTGCCTTGGACCTACAATCCCCGAGGGGTACTCACCCTTTCGGTTTCGTTCGCCCTCTGCCCCGCGTTTGGACGCCAGATGTTGCGGACGAAATGACACAAAGGACAAGACACACACCAAAGACAGACACAGACACAGACACAACTCCGGCCGGAGGAACAATTGTACGCAAGCCCCTCTTGCGGTTTATTTTATACCCCGGTAACTGGATACAAACTGAAATCTACAAGATGCATTCCTTTACCAATTAAGAGCAAGTAGCCAAACACATTTCAAGGACAGGAGGGAGCAAAGGGAAGAAGCGACCACAACATGTTTACTAAGAGGCCTGCTCACAATTCCAGCCTTCTACTTATTCCTAAGGAAGGCATGTTCCCTCGTTTGCAAGCGGACCATTAAACTTGGATACTGTGTGCAGGCCTCCTGGCAGAGCATCCTGTTTGCAGGAATGCCTTGCCCAGGCAGGGAGCCCTGTGTGCAGGCACATCCCCGCGTCCCTAAACACGCTTTCTTGTGGTCACTGTCGGGCTCCCACACTCAGAGCGCATGCACCTCCCACGTTGGTCTCCACAATTGTATTCTAACACTACGAACACAGTGTATCTTGAAATTCGTTGAGTGAGGCCTGCCCCCCCGGTATTCTTTCACGGGGATGAATATATATGCCATTGCTTAAGCTTCCGTGACGGAGTCTTCTAACATCGCCTACTCAGAGGTACCATGGGTGCCTGCGTGCTCCATTCCACACAGTATTCTCTCACAGAGCTGAGCCTTCTCCTCCTCCCTCATGGGTCTCCGTACATGTACTCGACCGAACACTACTAGCATAGTGAAACGAGAACTTCGTGGAAGGAGGCTTTCGCCCAGTGTTCACGCACCGAGCTCATTAAGAACACCGACTTAAGCTTCCATGCATATGCTCTCATAGCGTAGCAATGAAGTAAGTCGAACTGGTCCTTGAATGCAACATACAGCATAGCGCGGTTTCTCTGATAGAACAGTGCGCACTTTCCACGTTGCTCTCCACATCTGTATTCAAACGGTACAAACACAGTGTATCATGACGTTACTTGAATGAAGCCCGCCCCACAGTGTACCTTCCCAGAGTCGAATATAGTCCCGAGCTGATTCTTCCATGACGGAGTCTTCAAACGTCGCTAACTTAGTGGAACAACTGGGTGACGGAATGCTGCATTCCAGCCAGCACTGTTTCGCAGAGCTGGGCCTTCTCCTCCTCCCTCATAGGTCTCCGTGCGTGTATTCTAACACACACTACTGGCATAGGGAAACGACACACTCGTGGAATGAACGTCTTCCCACTGTGTTCACGCACAGAGTTCATTAGGAAACACCCACTTCAGCTTCCTTGCATATGTTTTCACAACGTAGCAATGAAGTGAACAGAACCGGTCACTGCAGCATTCCGCATAAGTGTGGTTTCTCAGCTAGAACACTGTGCACTTTCCAAGTTTTGGTCTCCACATCTGTATTGGTCATGGACGGAGTCGGGTATGTACCACATAACTGAAGCTTCCAACCATGTGTTTTCAAAGATACCGTTGATGTGAAAGGAGCTGGTCACTGCGTGCTGCATTCCGCTTGGTGGGGTTTCTCACAACGAGCACCGTACACGTCCCTCGTTGGTCTCACAGCTGTATTCTAACACTACCGAAATACAGTGAATCATGACATTAGTTGAAGGAAGCCTGCCCCCACATCTTCCTTCACACTATGAAGTATGTAACACCTCGCTTATCCTTCCACGCAGGTGTCTGCACACATCTCTAGACCAACCAGGTAACGGAATACCGCCTTCCGCTCAGTGTTGTTGCAACGGAGTGGAGTCCTCTGCAGTTCCCTCGCAGGTGTCCGCATGTGCATTCTAACCTTGATAGCGTAGTGAAACAGGCCCTGAGTTGAATGAGGCCTTCGCCGCCACGGTCATGAACGGAGTTGAGTGTGGAAGACGTAGCTGAAGCTTTCGTGCACGCGTTTTCAAAGAATACCGAGCATGGGAAACGACCTGGTTAACTGATGCATTCCGCATGAGGTGGAACCTCAGACGGAGTACAGTGCAGTTCCCTCGTTGGTCTCCGCAGCTGTAGTCTAACCCTATGACCAGAGCGACTCATGAATAGTGTGAAATGGGGCCTGCCCCACGGTGTTCCTCCCCAGGGCTGAGTACATAACCCTTACCTTAGTTTCCAAGGAGCTGTCTGCAAACATCGCTTCCGTTCTGAACCAGGTCCCCGACTGAAGCATTCGGCTCTTTGTTGTCTCACAGAGGTGAACCTTATTCTCCTCCCTCCGAGGTCTCCGTATGTGTACTCTACTTCCCACAACTCGCATAGCAAAGCGAGATCTTAGTGGAATGGGGATTCCCCAGCCCCGGTGTTCACGCACCGAGTTCATTAGGAAACCACGGAAGCGTCCATACGTGTGTCTTCAGAGCGTAGCAACGAAGGAAATCGAACTGGTCCTCGAATGCAGCATTCCGCCTAGTGTGTTTTCCCAGAGCACGCGCACCTCCCACGTTGGTCTCCACCACTGTATCCTAACAGTATGTACACAGAGTATCATGACGTTACTTGAATGAGGCCTGCCCCACAGTGTTCCTTCCCAGAGTTGAATATATACCTGCGCTTATCCTTCCATGACGGAGTCTTCTAGCATCGCTACCTCAGTGGTACCACTGGGTGCCTGAATGCTGCTTTCCGCACAGTATTCTTTCACAGAGTTGAGCTTTCTCCTCTTCCCTCATAGGTCTCAGTACGTGTATTCTGCCAAACACTACTAGCTAGCGTAGTGGGAACACATCTTCTCGGAATGAATGTTTTTCCCCAGTGTTCACGCACCGAGCTCCTTAGGAAACACCTATTTAGCTTCCATACATAGGCTTTCATAGCGTAGCAATGAAGTAAATCGAACTGGTCATTGAACGCAGCGTTCCGCCGAGTGTGGTCTCTCAGCTAGAACACTGCGCACTGTCCACGTTGGTCTCCACATCTGTATGCGAACAGTACGAACACAGTGTGTCATGAGGCTAGTTGCATGAGGCCTGCCCCCCACTGTTCCTTCACAGAATTGAATAGACACCATTGCTTATCCTTCCATGACGGAGTCTTCAAACATCGCTGACTTAGTGAGGCAACCGGGTTATTGAAGAATCCATTGCCTACAATATCATGTCTCTGAGTTGAACCTCCTTTGCTTCCCTAATGAGTCACCGTAGGTGCAGTCAAGCACTACTCACCTAATAAGAGACGACCTTAGACGAATGAGGCGTTCCCCACAACGTGCATGGACAGAGGTGGGCAGGTACCACTTAACTGGAGCTTCCTACCGTGTGTTTTCAAAGATACCATTGACGGGAAACGAATGGTCATTCGATGCTGCCTTTCGCCTACTGGGGTTTCTCAGAAGGACCACGGTACACGTCCCTCTATGGTTTTACAGCCGTATTCTAAAACTACGAACACAGTGAATCGTGCACTTAGTCGAATGAGGCCTGCCCCGCAGTGTTCCTTCACAGAGTCGAATATATACCATAACTTGCTTATCCTTCCATGACGGAGTCTTCAATCGTCGCTAACTTAGTAGAACAGCTGGGTGACGGAATCTGGCATTCCACCCAGTATCGTTTCACAGAGTTGAGCCTCTTCCTCCTCCCGCAGAGGTCTCCGTACGTGTACTCTAACAAAACGAATCCCATGGTGAACAAGGAACTTCGTGGAACGAAGGTTTCGCTCAGTGTTCACGCACCGAGCTCATTAGGAAACACCTCCTTAAGCTTCCATGCACATGCTCTCATAGCGTAACAATGAATTAAATCGGACTGGTCTTTGAATGCCGCATTCCGCATAGTGTGGGTTTCTCAGAGCGCATGCACCTCCCACGTTGGTCTCCACAATTGTATTCTAACACTACGAACACAGTGTATCTTGAAATTCGTTGAGTGAGGCCTGCCCCCCGGTATTCTTTCACGGGGATGAATATATATGCCATTGCTTAAGCTTCCGTGACGGAGTCTTCTAACATCGCCTACTCAGTGGTACCATGGGTGCCTGCGTGCTCCATTCCACACAGTATTCTCTCACAGAGCTGAGCCTTCTCCTCCTCCCTCATGGGTCTCCGTACATGTACTCGACCGAACACTACTAGCATAGTGAAACGAGAACTTCGTGGAAGGAGGCTTTCGCCCAGTGTTCACGCACCGAGCTCATTAAGAACACCGACTTAAGCTTCCATGCATATGCTCTCATAGCGTAGCAATGAAGTAAGTCGAACTGGTCCTTGAATGCAACATACAGCATAGCGCGGTTTCTCTGATAGAACAGTGCGCACTTTCCACGTTGCTCTCCACATCTGTATTCAAACGGTACAAACACAGTGTATCATGACGTTACTTGAATGAAGCCCGCCCCACAGTGTACCTTCCCAGAGTCGAATATAGTCCCGAGCTGATTCTTCCATGACGGAGTCTTCAAACGTCGCTAACTTAGTGGAACAACTGGGTGACGGAATGCTGCATTCCAGCCAGCACTGTTTCGCAGAGCTGGGCCTTCTCCTCCTCCCTCATAGGTCTCCGTGCGTGTATTCTAACACACACTACTGGCATAGGGAAACGACACACTCGTGGAATGAACGTCTTCCCACTGTGTTCACGCACAGAGTTCATTAGGAAACACCCACTTCAGCTTCCTTGCATATGTTTTCACAACGTAGCAATGAAGTGAACAGAACCGGTCACTGCAGCATTCCGCATAAGTGTGGTTTCTCAGCTAGAACACTGTGCACTTTCCAAGTTTTGGTCTCCACATCTGTATTGGTCATGGACGGAGTCGGGTATGTACCACATAACTGAAGCTTCCAACCATGTGTTTTCAAAGATACCGTTGATGTGAAAGGAGCTGGTCACTGCGTGCTGCATTCCGCTTGGTGGGGTTTCTCACAACGAGCACCGTACACGTCCCTCGTTGGTCTCACAGCTGTATTCTAACACTACCGAAATACAGTGAATCATGACATTAGTTGAAGGAAGCCTGCCCCCACATCTTCCTTCACACTATGAAGTATGTAACACCTCGCTTATCCTTCCACGCAGGTGTCTGCACACATCTCTAGACCAACCAGGTAACGGAATACCGCCTTCCGCTCAGTGTTGCTGCAACGGAGTGGAGTCCTCTGCAGTTCCCTCGCAGGTGTCCGCATGTGCATTCTAACCTTGATAGCGTAGTGAAACAGGCCCTGAGTTGAATGAGGCCTTCGCCGCCACGGTCATGAACGGAGTTGAGTGTGGAAGACGTAGCTGAAGCTTTCGTGCACGCGTTTTCAAAGAATACCGAGCATGGGAAACGACCTGGTTAACTGATGCATTCCGCATGAGGTGGAACCTCAGACGGAGTACAGTGCAGTTCCCTCGTTGGTCTCCGCAGCTGTAGTCTAACCCTATGACCAGAGCGACTCATGAATAGTGTGAAATGAGGCCTGCCCCACGGTGTTCCTCCCCAGGGCTGAGTACATAACCCTTACCTTAGTTTCCAAGGAGCTGTCTGCAAACATCGCTTCCGTTCTGAAACAACCAGGTCCCCGACTGAAGCATTCGGCTCTTTGTTGTCTCACAGAGGTGAACCTTATTCTCCTCCCTCCGAGGTCTCCGTATGTGTACTCTACTTCCCACAACTCGCATAGCAAAGCGAGATCTTAGTGGAATGGGGATTCCCCAGCCCCGGTGTTCACGCACCGAGTTCATTAGGAAACCACGGAAGCGTCCATACGTGTGTCTTCAGAGCGTAGCAACGAAGGAAATCGAACTGGTCCTCGAATGCAGCATTCCGCCTAGTGTGTTTTCCCAGAGCACGCGCACCTCCCACGTTGGTCTCCACCACTGTATCCTAACAGTATGTACACAGAGTATCATGACGTTACTTGAATGAGGCCTGCCCCACAGTGTTCCTCCCCAGAGTTGAATATATACCTGCGCTTATCCTTCCATGACGGAGTCTTCTAGCATCGCTACCTCAGTGGTACCACTGGGTGCCTGAATGCTGCTTTCCGCACAGTATTCTTTCACAGAGTTGAGCTTTCTCCTCTTCCCTCATAGGTCTCAGTACGTGTATTCTGCCAAACACTACTAGCTAGCGTAGTGGGAACACATCTTCTCGGAATGAATGTTTTTCCCCAGTGTTCACGCACCGAGCTCATTAGGAAACACCTATTTAGCTTCCATACATAGGCTTTCATAGCGTAGCAATGAAGTAAATCGAACTGGTCATTGAACGCAGCGTTCCGCCGAGTGTGGTCTCTCAGCTAGAACACTGCGCACTGTCCACGTTGGTCTCCACATCTGTATGCGAACAGTACGAACACAGTGTGTCATGAGGCTAGTTGAATGAGGCCTGCCCCCCACTGTTCCTTCACAGAATTGAATAGTCACCATTGCTTATCCTTCCATGACGGAGTCTTCAAACATCGCTGACTTAATGAGGCAACCGGGTTATTGAAGAATCCATTGCCTACAATATCATGTCTCTGAGTTGAACCTCCTTTGCTTCCCTAATGAGTCACCGTAGGTGCAGTCAAGCACTACTCACCGAATAAGAGACGACCTTAGACGAATGAGGCGTTCCCCACAACGTGCATGGACAGAGGTGGGCAGGTACCACTTAACTGGAGCTTCCTACCGTGTGTTTTCAAAGATACCATTGACGGGAAACGAATGGTCATTCGATGCTGCCTTTCGCCTACTGGGGTTTCTCAGAAGGACCACGGTACACGTCCCTCTATGGTTTTACAGCCGTATTCTAAAACTACGAACACAGTGAATCGTGCACTTAGTCGAATGAGGCCTGCCCCGCAGTGTTCCTTCACAGAGTCGAATATATACCATAACTTGCTTATCCTTCCATGACGGAGTCTTCAATCGTCGCTAACTTAGTAGAACAGCTGGGTGACGGAATCTGGCTTTCCACCCAGTATCGTTTCACAGAGTTGAGCCTCTTCCTCCTCCCGCAGAGGTCTCCGTACGTGTACTCTAACAAAAACGAATCCCATGGTGAACAAGGAACTTCGTGGAACGAAGGTTTCGCTCAGTGTTCACGCACCGAGCTCATTAGGAAACACCTCCTTAAGCTTCCATGCACATGCTCTCATAGCGTAACAATGAATTAAATCGGACTGGTCTTTGAATGCCGCATTCCGCATAGTGTGGGTTTCTCAGTGTTGCGGACGAAATGACACAAAGGACAAGACACACACAAAAGACAGACACAGACACAACTCCGGCCGGAGGAACAATTCTACGCAAGCCCCTCTTGCGGTTTATTTTATACCTCGGTAACTGGATACAAACTGAAATCTACAAGATGCATTCCTTTACCAATTAAGAGCAAGTAGCCAAACACATTTCAAGGACGGGGGGAGCAAAGGGAGGAGGCGACCACAACATGTTTACTAAGAGGCCTGCTCACAATTCCAGCCTTCTCCTTATTCCTAAGGAAGGCATGTTCCCTCGTTTGCAAGCGGACCATTAAACTTGGATACTGTGTGCAGGCCTCCTGGCAGAGCATCCTGTTTGCAGGAATGCCTTGCCCAGGCAGGGAGCCCTGTGTGCAGGCACATCCCCGCGTCCCTAAACACTCTTTCTTGTGGTCACTGTCGGGCTCCCACATCTCCCCCTTTTTTCTGAGAAGCGGTAGCAAACTGTAAAGTGGCGAGAACGTGTTGTCTATCTTTTTTCAGTTGTTGCCTTCTTTGCCAGCACCGGATGACTAAAAGAATAACGCAGCATAAAAGTATTATGAGTAAAGTATTCACGAGAACAGTTCCAATTAGGGCAGACACATGTCCAAGAGGGTTCAAATTATTCATCCCTTTCTGTAAATCCCTTAACAGATCGGACCCAGTAATGTCAGGTAGTGTTTTGCTAAATGTAGACAAAATTTGCTGCTCTGACTCTATAATTTCCTTAGTTAGGTTTTGATGCCCTGTTAGTGACTGTTTTACCTTTTCCCAACCCTCACTTATGTTGAAAGGCACAGAGGTTATACATAATTGAGAGGAATTCCAATCACATTTCAATACACTTTTTGTGGATAAGACAGTGAATTGATCCCCAAGCCATGAAACAGTATGTTGAAGATTGAGTACATCAGTTGCAAGTTGTGCATCCAGATCTCGTTGTTGTTGCCATAATAAATGAGAGTCTTTATGCCATTCCCGTACAAAGTCTGCTGTTTGGACCCCTTGATGCAAAGCTAGTCCAGCCACGGCAGCGGTCGCAGCGACTGCAGCCACTGCAAGAACCGAAGCTATGATTATTCCGAGCATGCGTCGGGACCGATGAAGCAAGGTTTGCATAGCAGTCACCAGATGAGATACAGGAAAAGAGTCCGACCAAGGTCTTGTCACATTTACAGGCAACCACACTTCGGTACGAGTTTTAACAATCACCAATGAAAAATCAGAGTTATTGATTTGTGTTTCAAAACTTTTCCACCATAACTGACTTACACATTGTGTTAAATTACAATGATTACATGATATAGATCCCTCTGTAGCATTCCAAGTCCAATTCCCATACAGCAATGCAAAGGGGTATTTTAGACAAGCCGTAGCAGAATAGGATTTATTAACATGCAAGTTAACATGAAAGGGACCTGAACTGTCAATCTTATCCAAAGTATAGTTTCCTGACCATATAGTGAGATTCCCTGAAACCGCCCATGATTTCCAAATATTCCCTTGAAAGTGGGGATACCCTAACAATTGCCATTCAGGGGGACGAGTGCAAACTGTTGCCATTTTACGGGTTCATTACCGTTACCCATTAAAGTACCATTAATTCGATACCATTTGAAAGTTTTGTTAGACCAATTTTCCAAAATTTAACCGTGATCAGGGTTCCAATCTACAATAACAAATCCAGAATAATTCATGACCTTAAAAGGCCGATGACCTCGGCATCTTTCCCATTCCAAAGATTCTAGAGAAGGAATAAAAAAAATTAGAAGGGCATAATGGTATAAAGGTATCAGGATGGTGACTCATCGGTGTCGTCGAGGTGTTGAATCCCCTGGTGGAAACAAGTACAGTAAAGACAGCAGGATGATAATTATTATATGTTACTCCCCAGGTATTCTAAGAGTAATGATTATGCTTTCGTGTAGAGAAGCAAAAGGGATGTCCGCCGATGCACAAGGGGAGACCCTCCACTGCAACAGTACCATTACTTATGTTATATTGATTATTATGATGATGCAAATGCTTAATTCCTCCACACGCGGGTGGTGGGAAGAATGCAGTTTCATTGGTGCATACCTGTACTTCAGGTTCACCCCAAGAGACAGCTCTCACAAGAGGAGTATTAGGAACATAAGCCCAATACGTATATTCTATCGCTTGCACATACATTACCTGACAGGTAACCACAGCCATCTTATCCTCCTCTTTCCTTCGAAAATGCAATTCTGCTGCTGATAGATTTTCTTTGCTCCAAATATTCAGAAATTTTAAAGTTAGTAAGGTTTTATTCAAGAGGTCTTTTGGTTTCATAAATCTCTCCTGTTCCCCCTTTTTTATTTTTCAACATACTCACGTAAAGTACGATTAGCCCTTTCAATAATAGCTTGTCCTTGACTATTATAAGGGATACCAAAAGTATGAATTATATGATATTGGGATAAAAATGAGCTAATTTTGCAGATTGGTAGGCAGGTGCATTATCAGTTTTCGATTCAATTGGGACCCCCATAACTGCAAAACAAGATAACAAATGAGTAATAACAGCAATAACAGCATCAGCCTTTTCAGAATGTAATGTAGTAGCCCATTGGAAATGTGTGCATGTATCTATAATATGATGGACGCATTTTTGTTGTCCAAAGGATGAAAGAAAAATTACATCCATTTGCCATACCTGATTTGCTTGCAATCCTCTTATGTTGACACCCGGTGGGGTAAATGGTAAGGTAAAAGGTGCACAAATAGAACAAGAGCGAACAATAAGATTTTTTTTTCTTTAGAGTTAATACGTTGCAGACGATGCTCTTGTTTTGCTGCTTCTATAGGATAAAGTAATGCATCAATTACAGCATTTCTGAATGACAAGGGTCCAGGAAGGGCAAAATGTGCACGGATATGGGTAAAGAAAATTAATTCTGAACGCCGCAGAAGTGATCGTTGTACCTGATAAAATAATTTGTCAATATCTGTTTTAAGAGTTATAGGCAGTGAAACTTGAGGAAGCTGCAAACAAGAGAGAACACAGCATACCGAGAATCCGAAACAAAGTTAACAGGGAGTTGAGGAAAGTCTTGCAAAACTAAGTAAATAGCCCACAGCTCAGCAGGCTGCACAGAGCAAAACGAATGGGGAAGGCAGAAGAGGCAAGTTGACAGCAGGAGGCAAAGAAAGAGAATTAGCAGTTTTAAATTTTGTGAGCTTAGGCAGAGAAGACTTAAGGTTTGTTAGGCAGTCTATATCAGTCTGGAGAAGACAAGGAACTTCCCCGAAACAAAAGGAGTTTCGGCAGCTGCTTGGGAATATTCCTTAAAGTCCCCGTCCCGAGGTAAACCAGCCACAGTTGGCTTCAATTATAGCCATTAATCTGGGAAAAGAATGAGTGAGAAGCCCTCAACATTTACTAGAAAGAGGAACAGAGAACAGGAGAGAGTTAACATCCCCTTCAGTCTAAATTTATTTCAGCCAGAACAATAAGGTCTCCTTTATGAGTTTTTTCCGGATATTGGTTGGGCACTCTTAGTGAGGCAGTGTCACAAAGACAGACAAAGGGTTGGGGGTGCCCTCTCTAATGAGGAGACCGGTCAGATGTCAGTTTGGTCATGTACCAAAAGAACTTAAGGGATGCTTAGCTGTCGTGGTCTCAGCTTTGGAGACTATTCCGATGCCACCATAGACTGTATGCCGTTTACCACAAAATCGCAGACAGGCACAGTCAGACTCCATAGGCTTTTTGGGACCTTAAGGGCGCCCACCCGTGGAGCCACAGAATCAAACCCAGCAGGCAAGCCAGACCGAATTGCATATTCACATCAATATACATACTAGAGGTTACTAGATTCCTTCTCACAGAAATTCTACAGATGAGACTAACAAGGACAATGACAAACAGGGCAAAACAGATACAGAAGTGGCCACAAAACAGGTTTATGAGTTTGCTGAAGGGCCAACCGATGTTTCGGTGTGCCCTGCGGGAGGGAAATAGCTGCATCCAGCTTTTCATTTAATCCCCCAGACAGAAGCACATGTGCATTTAAGGATCCAGATGATAAGTTGATTTACCTCATTTTTTCTTAATAACAAAAATGTGAGCGCTCGAGGAGCTTGAGCAGCGGCCACTAGTTTTCCGACGGAATGGTTACAGAAGCCCCCATGGGAGAGAGAAGATAAGATAAATGTTTGTGCTATACATTCTCCAGCCAATAGTGAAAATGTAACAGAAGTAGAAACCATAATTAAAATTTCTCCAACAAAATCAGAGTCTATAACTCCAGGAATTATGTTTAGGCCTCTTAAAGCTGCGCTGCTACGGCCCAATATTAAACCAAAGGTGCCTTTAAGCAATGGGCCAAATATGTTTGTCCTTAATTTATAAATGCCACCTCCTGGAGACAAAAGAACATTTTCAGCAAGAGGCAAATCAGCAGCCGCACTGCCTGAAGTTGCAGAGCGTAAATCTGACACCATTAAAGGTTTGGTCATTCCTGATGCAGCAGTCATCTCTAAGCGTTGTTGGAAAACAAAGGGGTTACCTGAGGAGTGGGAGGTGTAGCCAATTGAGCCTCGGCATTGTTTTAACAATTTCCACCCTTGGAGCGCTTCATAGCCTGAGCCACAGCAGTAGCAAAAACAGCAGCATTATGTTCATGTCCCCCCACTCCTGAACAAGCTCTAATATACTCAGCTATAGAAGCTCCCTGCCCTTTTAAAGGGCCCAAAACACGTTTACATTCCGAGTTTGCATTTTCAAAAGCAAGTGTCTGCAAAAGTATCTCTGAGATTTCATCGCGTCCAACATCCCACTCAACAGCCACCCGCAATCTAGCAAGAAAATCAGTATAGGCTTCATTGGGTCCTTGTAAAGTTTTTGGAAAGGAAAGCTGAGCGTGGCCAGTAGGTACAGCACGGCGCCAAGCCCTAAGTAATACCTGGCGCACCTGCTGTAAATCCTGGCCGGAAAATTGAGCCTGATCTCTCAAGGCTCGAAATTGTCTCTCTCCCATCAATTTATCCTCCAGGGGACCAGGAGGGTTCTGTCCCTCATTAATTTGAGCCTGCGTTCGGGCTTCCTCTTCCCACCAACTCCTTAATTGCAGAATGCAATGCAAGTGCTTGAGTGATAGCACTACATAGAGTCCACAGTTTCAAAGGGCATATGTTACCCTTCTGATGCTGTTGCTGTAATTCCTTCTGTATTAATTTCCATTCCTTTAAGTTTAATTGTACTTTGGGTTGGCACTTAAACCCATAACAATGCTGCTCCACAAGGCGGAATAACTCAAATAAACGGCGACTAGATACCTTCACCCCGATGGAGTGGAGAAGTCCTTTGACTAGCTCCATGTATTCTGCCTTTGCTGATGGGGAATTCCCCATAATTTTCCCGAAAGTTCCCCTGCCTTGGACCTACAATCCCCGAGGGGTACTCACCCTTTCGGTTTCGTTCGCCCTCTGCCCCGCGTTTGGACGCCAGATGTTGCGGACGAAATGACACAAAGGACAAGACACACACCAAAGACAGACACAGACACAGACACAACTCCGGCCGGAGGAACAATTGTACGCAAGCCCCTCTTGCGGTTTATTTTATACCCCGGTAACTGGATACAAACTGAAATCTACAAGATGCATTCCTTTACCAATTAAGAGCAAGTAGCCAAACACATTTCAAGGACAGGAGGGAGCAAAGGGAAGAAGCGACCACAACATGTTTACTAAGAGGCCTGCTCACAATTCCAGCCTTCTCCTTATTCCTAAGGAAGGCATGTTCCCTCGTTTGCAAGCGGACCATTAAACTTGGATACTGTGTGCAGGCCTCCTGGCAGAGCATCCTGTTTGCAGGAATGCCTTGCCCAGGCAGGGAGCCCTGTGTGCAGGCACATCCCCGCGTCCCTAAACACGCTTTCTTGTGGTCACTGTCGGGCTCCCACACTCAGAGCGCATGCACCTCCCACGTTGGTCTCCACAATTGTATTCTAACACTACGAACACAGTGTATCTTGAAATTCGTTGAGTGAGGCCTGCCCCCCGGTATTCTTTCACGGGGATGAATATATATGCCATTGCTTAAGCTTCCGTGACGGAGTCTTCTAACATCGCCTACTCAGTGGTACCATGGGTGCCTGCGTGCTCCATTCCACACAGTATTCTCTCACAGAGCTGAGCCTTCTCCTCCTCCCTCATGGGTCTCCGTACATGTACTCGACCGAACACTACTAGCATAGTGAAACGAGAACTTCGTGGAAGGAGGCTTTCGCCCAGTGTTCACGCACCGAGCTCATTAAGGAACACCGACTTAAGCTTCCATGCATATGCTCTCATAGCGTAGCAATGAAGTAAGTCGAACTGGTCCTTGAATGCAACATACAGCATAGCGCGGTTTCTCTGATAGAACAGTGCGCACTTTCCACGTTGCTCTCCACATCTGTATTCAAACGGTACAAACACAGTGTATCATGACGTTACTTGAATGAAGCCCGCCCCACAGTGTACCTTCCCAGAGTCGAATATAGTCCCGAGCTGATTCTTCCATGACGGAGTCTTCAAACGTCGCTAACTTAGTGGAACAACTGGGTGACGGAATGCTGCATTCCAGCCAGCACTGTTTCGCAGAGCTGGGCCTTCTCCTCCTCCCTCATAGGTCTCCGTGCGTGTATTCTAACACACACTACTGGCATAGGGAAACGACACACTCGTGGAATGAACGTCTTCCCACTGTGTTCACGCACAGAGTTCATTAGGAAACACCCACTTCAGCTTCCTTGCATATGTTTTCACAACGTAGCAATGAAGTGAACAGAACCGGTCACTGCAGCATTCCGCATAAGTGTGGTTTCTCAGCTAGAACACTGTGCACTTTCCAAGTTTTGGTCTCCACATCTGTATTGGTCATGGACGGAGTCGGGTATGTACCACATAACTGAAGCTTCCAACCATGTGTTTTCAAAGATACCGTTGATGTGAAAGGAGCTGGTCACTGCGTGCTGCATTCCGCTTGGTGGGGTTTCTCACAACGAGCACCGTACACGTCCTTCGTTGGTCTCACAGCTGTATTCTAACACTACCGAAATACAGTGAATCATGACATTAGTTGAAGGAAGCCTGCCCCCACATCTTCCTTCACACTATGAAGTATGTAACACCTCGCTTATCCTTCCACGCAGGTGTCTGCACACATCTCTAGACCAACCAGGTAACGGAATACCGCCTTCCGCTCAGTGTTGCTGCAACGGAGTGGAGTCCTCTGCAGTTCCCTCGCAGGTGTCCGCATGTGCATTCTAACCTTGATAGCGTAGTGAAACAGGCCCTGAGTTGAATGAGGCCTTCGCCGCCACGGTCATGAACGGAGTTGAGTGTGGAAGACGTAGCTGAAGCTTTCGTGCACGCGTTTTCAAAGAATACCGAGCATGGGAAACGACCTGGTTAACTGATGCATTCCGCATGAGGTGGAACCTCAGACGGAGTACAGTGCAGTTCCCTCGTTGGTCTCCGAGCTGTAGTCTAACCCTATGACCAGAGCGACTCATGAATAGTGTGAAATGAGGCCTGCCCCACGGTGTTCCTCCCCAGGGCTGAGTACATAACCCTTACCTTAGTTTCCAAGGAGCTGTCTGCAAACATCGCTTCCGTTCTGAAACAACCAGGTCCCCGACTGAAGCATTCGGCTCTTTGTTGTCTCACAGAGGTGAACCTTATTCTCCTCCCTCCGAGGTCTCCGTGTGTGTACTCTACTTCCCACAACTCGCATAGCAAAGCGAGATCTTAGTGGAATGGGGATTCCCCAGCCCCGGTGTTCACGCACCGAGTTCATTAGGAAACCACGGAAGCGTCCATACGTGTGTCTTCAGAGCGTAGCAACGAAGGAAATCGAACTGGTCCTCGAATGCAGCATTCCGCCTAGTGTGTTTTCCCAGAGCACGCGCACCTCCCACGTTGGTCTCCACCACTGTATCCTAACAGTATGTACACAGAGTATCATGACGTTACTTGAATGAGGCCTGCCCCACAGTGTTCCTTCCCAGAGTTGAATATATACCTGTGCTTATCCTTCCATGACGGAGTCTTCTAGCATCGCTACCTCAGTGGTACCACTGGGTGCCTGAATGCTGCTTTCCGCACAGTATTCTTTCACAGAGTTGAGCTTTCTCCTCTTCCCTCATAGGTCTCAGTACGTGTATTCTGCCAAACACTACTAGCTAGCGTAGTGGGAACACATCTTCTCGGAATGAATGTTTTTCCCCAGTGTTCACGCACCGAGCTCATTAGGAAACACCTATTTAGCTTCCATACATAGGCTTTCATAGCGTAGCAATGAAGTAAATCGAACTGGTCATTGAACGCAGCGTTCCGCCGAGTGTGGTCTCTCAGCTAGAACACTGCGCACTGTCCACGTTGGTCTCCACATCTGTATGCGAACAGTACGAACACAGTGTGTCATGAGGCTAGTTGCATGAGGCCTGCCCCCCACTGTTCCTTCACAGAATTGAATAGACACCATTGCTTATCCTTCCATGACGGAGTCTTCAAACATCGCTGACTTAGTGAGGCAACCGGGTTATTGAAGAATCCATTGCCTACAATATCATGTCTCTGAGTTGAACCTCCTTTGCTTCCCTAATGAGTCACCGTAGGTGCAGTCAAGCACTACTCACCTAATAAGAGACGACCTTAGACGAATGAGGCGTTCCCCACAACGTGCATGGACAGAGGTGGGCAGGTACCACTTAACTGGAGCTTCCTACCGTGTGTTTTCAAAGATACCATTGACGGGAAACGAATGGTCATTCGATGCTGCCTTTCGCCTACTGGGGTTTCTCAGAAGGACCACTGTACACGTCCCTCTATGGTTTTACAGCCGTATTCTAAAACTACGAACACAGTGAATCGTGCACTTAGTCGAATGAGGCCTGCCCCGCAGTGTTCCTTCACAGAGTCGAATATATACCATAACTTGCTTATCCTTCCATGACGGAGTCTTCAAACGTCGCTAACTTAGTAGAACAGCTGGGTGACGGAATCTGGCATTCCACCCAGTATCGTTTCACAGAGTTGAGCCTCTTCCTCCTCCCGCAGAGGTCTCCGTACGTGTACTCTAACAAAACGAATCCCATGGTGAACAAGGAACTTCGTGGAACGAAGGTTTCGCTCAGTGTTCACGCACCGAGCTCATTAGGAAACACCTCCTTAAGCTTCCATGCACATGCTCTCATAGCGTAACAATGAATTAAATCGGACTGGTCTTTGAATGCCGCATTCCGCATAGTGTGGGTTTCTCAGAGCGCATGCACCTCCCACGTTGGTCTCCACAATTGTATTCTAACACTACGAACACAGTGTATCTTGAAATTCGTTGAGTGAGGCCTGCCCCCCTGGTATTCTTTCACGGGGATGAATATATATGCCATTGCTTAAGCTTCCGTGACGGAGTCTTCTAACATCGCCTACTCAGTGGTACCATGGGTGCCTGCGTGCTCCATTCCACACAGTATTCTCTCACAGAGCTGAGCCTTCTCCTCCTCCCTCATGGGTCTCCGTACATGTACTCGACCCAACACTACTAGCATAGTGAAACGAGAACTTCGTGGAAGGAGGCTTTCGCCCAGTGTTCACGCACCGAGCTCATTAAGAACACCGACTTAAGCTTCCATGCATATGCTCTCATAGCGTAGCAATGAAGTAAGTCGAACTGGTCCTTGAATGCAACATACAGCATAGCGCGGTTTCTCTGATAGAACAGTGCGCACTTTCCACGTTGCTCTCCACATCTGTATTCAAACGGTACAAACACAGTGTATCATGACGTTACTTGAATGAAGCCCGCCCCACAGTGTACCTTCCCAGAGTCGAATATAGTCCCGAGCTGATTCGTCCATGACGGAGTCTTCAAACGTCGCTAACTTAGTGGAACAACTGGGTGACGGAATGCTGCATTCCAGCCAGCACTGTTTCGCAGAGCTGGGCCTTCTCCTCCTCCCTCATAGGTCTCCGTGCGTGTATTCTAACACACACTACTGGCATAGGGAAACGACACACTCGTGGAATGAACGTCTTCCCACTGTGTTCACGCACAGAGTTCATTAGGAAACACCCACTTCAGCTTCCTTGCATATGTTTTCATAACGTAGCAATGAAGTGAACAGAACCGGTCACTGCAGCATTCCGCATAAGTGTGGTTTCTCAGCTAGAACACTGTGCACTTTCCAAGTGTTGGTCTCCACATCTGTATTCTAACAGGACGGAGTCGGGTATGTACCACATAACTGAAGCTTCCAACCATGTGTTTTCAAAGATACCGTTGATGTGAAAGGAGCTGGTCACTGCGTGCTGCATTCCGCTTGGTGGGGTTTCTCACAACGAGCACCGTACACGTCCCTCGTTGGTCTCACAGCTGTATTCTAACACTACCGAAATACAGTGAATCATGACATTAGTTGAAGGAAGCCTGCCCCCACATCTTCCTTCACACTATGAAGTATGTAACACCTCGCTTATCCTTCCACGCAGGTGTCTGCACACATCTCTAGACCAACCAGGTAACGGAATACCGCCTTCCGCTCAGTGTTGCTGCAACGGAGTGGAGTCCTCTGCAGTTCCCTCGCAGGTGTCCGCATGTGCATTCTAACCTTGATAGCGTAGTGAAACAGGCCCTGAGTTGAATGAGGCCTTCGCCGCCACGGTCATGAACGGAGTTGAGTGTGGAAGACGTAGCTGAAGCTTTCGTGCACGCGTTTTCAAAGAATACCGAGCATGGGAAACGACCTGGTTAACTGATGCATTCCGCATGAGGTGGAACCTCAGACGGAGTACAGTGCAGTTCCCTCGTTGGTCTCCGCAGCTGTAGTCTAACCCTATGACCAGAGCGACTCATGAATAGTGTGAAATGAGGCCTGCCCCACGGTGTTCCTCCCCAGGGCTGAGTACATAACCCTTACCTTAGTTTCCAAGGAGCTGTCTGCAAACATCGCTTCCGTTCTGAAACAACCAGGTCCCCGACTGAAGCATTCGGCTCTTTGTTGTCTCACAGAGGTGAACCTTATTCTCCTCCCTCCGAGGTCTCCGTATGTGTACTCTACTTCCCACAACTCGCATAGCAAAGCGAGATCTTAGTGGAATGGGGATTCCCCAGCCCCGGTGTTCACGCACCGAGTTCATTAGGAAACCACGGAAGCGTCCATACGTGTGTCTTCAGAGCGTAGCAACGAAGGAAATCGAACTGGTCCTCGAATGCAGCATTCCGCCTAGTGTGTTTTCCCAGAGCACGCGCACCTCCCACGTTGGTCTCCACCACTGTATCCTAACAGTATGTACACAGAGTATCATGACGTTACTTGAATGAGGCCTGCCCCACAGTGTTCCTTCCCAGAGTTGAATATATACCTGCGCTTATCCTTCCATGACGGAGTCTTCTAGCATCGCTACCTCAGTGGTACCACTGGGTGCCTGAATGCTGCTTTCCGCACAGTATTCTTTCACAGAGTTGAGCTTTCTCCTCTTCCCTCATAGGTCTCAGTACGTGTATTCTGCCAAACACTACTAGCTAGCGTAGTGGGAACACATCTTCTCGGAATGAATGTTTTTCCCCAGTGTTCACGCACCGAGCTCATTAGGAAACACCTATTTAGCTTCCATACATAGGCTTTCATAGCGTAGCAATGAAGTAAATCGAACTGGTCATTGAACGCAGCGTTCCGCCGAGTGTGGTCTCTCAGCTAGAACACTGCGCACTGTCCACGTTGGTCTCCACATCTGTATGCGAACAGTACGAACACAGTGTGTCATGAGGCTAGTTGCATGAGGCCTGCCCCCCACTGTTCCTTCACAGAATTGAATAGACACCATTGCTTATCCTTCCATGACGGAGTCTTCAAACATCGCTGACTTAGTGAGGCAACCGGGTTATTGAAGAATCCATTGCCTACAATATCATGTCTCTGAGTTGAACCTCCTTTGCTTCCCTAATGAGTCACCGTAGGTGCAGTCAAGCACTACTCACCTAATAAGAGACGACCTTAGACGAATGAGGCGTTCCCCACAACGTGCATGGACAGAGGTGGGCAGGTACCACTTAACTGGAGCTTCCTACCGTGTGTTTTCAAAGATACCATTGACGGGAAACGAATGGTCATTCGATGCTGCCTTTCGCCTACTGGGGTTTCTCAGAAGGACCACGGTACACGTCCCTCTATGGTTTTACAGCCGTATTCTAAAACTACGAACACAGTGAATCGTGCACTTAGTCGAATGAGGCCTGCCCCGCAGTGTTCCTCCACAGAGTCGAATATATACCATAACTTGCTTATCCTTCCATGACGGAGTCTTCAATCGTCGCTAACTTAGTAGAACAGCTGGGTGACGGAATCTGGCATTCCACCCAGTATCGTTTCACAGAGTTGAGCCTCTTCCTCCTCCCGCAGAGGTCTCCGTACGTGTACTCTAACAAAAACGAATCCCATGGTGAACAAGGAACTTCGTGGAACGAAGGTTTCGCTCAGTGTTCACGCACCGAGCTCATTAGGAAACACCTCCTTAAGCTTCCATGCACATGCTCTCATAGCGTAACAATGAATTAAATCGGACTGGTCTTTGAATGCCGCATTCCGCATAGTGTGGGTTTCTCAGTGTTGCGGACGAAATGACACAAAGGACAAGACACACACAAAAGACAGACACAGACACAACTCCGGCCGGAGGAACAATTCTACGCAAGCCCCTCTTGCGGTTTATTTTATACCTCGGTAACTGGATACAAACTGAAATCTACAAGATGCATTCCTTTACCAATTAAGAGCAAGTAGCCAAACACATTTCAAGGACGGGGGGAGCAAAGGGAGGAGGCGACCACAACATGTTTACTAAGAGGCCTGCTCACAATTCCAGCCTTCTCCTTATTCCTAAGGAAGGCATGTTCCCTCGTTTGCAAGCGGACCATTAAACTTGGATACTGTGTGCAGGCCTCCTGGCAGAGCATCCTGTTTGCAGGAATGCCTTGCCCAGGCAGGGAGCCCTGTGTGCAGGCACATCCCCGCGTCCCTAAACACTCTTTCTTGTGGTCACTGTCGGGCTCCCACATCTCCCCCTTTTTTCTGAGAAGCGGTAGCAAACTGTAAAGTGGCGAGAACGTGTTGTCTATCTTTTTTCAGTTGTTGCCTTCTTTGCCAGCACCGGATGACTAAAAGAATAACGCAGCATAAAAGTATTATGAGTAAAGTATTCACGAGAACAGTTCCAATTAGGGCAGACACATGTCCAAGAGGGTTCAAATTATTCATCCCTTTCTGTAAATCCCTTAACAGATCGGACCCAGTAATGTCAGGTAGTGTTTTGCTAAATGTAGACAAAATTTGCTGCTCTGACTCTATAATTTCCTTAGTTAGGTTTTGATGCCCTGTTAGTGACTGTTTTACCTTTTCCCAACCCTCACTTATGTTGAAAGGCACAGAGGTTATACATAATTGAGAGGAATTCCAATCACATTTCAATACACTTTTTGTGGATAAGACAGTGAATTGATCCCCAAGCCATGAAACAGTATGTTGAAGATTGAGTACATCAGTTGCAAGTTGTGCATCCAGATCTCGTTGTTGTTGCCATAATAAATGAGAGTCTTTATGCCATTCCCGTACAAAGTCTGCTGTTTGGACCCCTTGATGCAAAGCTAGTCCAGCCACGGCAGCGGTCGCAGCGACTGCAGCCACTGCAAGAACCGAAGCTATGATTATTCCGAGCATGCGTCGGGACCGGTGAAGCAAGGTTTGCATAGCAGTCACCAAATGAGATACAGGAAAAGAGTCCGACCAAGGTCTTGTCACATTTACAGGCAACCACACTTCGGTACGAGTTTTAACAATCACCAATGAAAAATCAGAGTTATTGATTTGTGTTTCAAAACTTTTCCACCATAACTGACTTACACATTGTGTTAAATTACAATGATTACATGATATAGATCCCTCTGTAGCATTCCAAGTCCAATTCCCATACAGCAATGCAAAGGGGTATTTTAGACAAGCCGTAGCAGAATAGGATTTATTAACATGCAAGTTAACATGAAAGGGACCTGAACTGTCAATCTTATCCAAAGTATAGTTTCCTGACCATATAGTGAGATTCCCTGAAACCGCCCATGATTTCCAAATATTCCCTTGAAAGTGGGGATACCCTAACAATTGCCATTCAGGGGGACGAGTGCAAACTGTTGCCATTTTACGGGTTCATTACCGTTACCCATTAAAGTACCATTAATTCGATACCATTTGAAAGTTTTGTTAGACCAATTTTCCAAAATTTAACCGTGATCAGGGTTCCAATCTACAATAACAAATCCAGAATAATTCATGACCTTAAAAGGCCGATGACCTCGGCATCTTTCCCATTCCAAAGATTCTAGAGAAGGAATAAAAAAAATTAGAAGGGCATAATGGTATAAAGGTATCAGGATGGTGACTCATCGGTGTCGTCGAGGTGTTGAATCCCCTGGTGGAAACAAGTACAGTAAAGACAGCAGGATGATAATTATTATATGTTACTCCCCAGGTATTCTAAGAGTAATGATTATGCTTTCGTGTAGAGAAGCAAAAGGGATGTCCGCCGATGCACAAGGGGAGACCCTCCACTGCAACAGTACCATTACTTATGTTATATTGATTATTATGATGATGCAAATGCTTAATTCCTCCACACGCGGGTGGTGGGAAGAATGCAGTTTCATTGGTGCATACCTGTACTTCAGGTTCACCCCAAGAGACAGCTCTCACAAGAGGAGTATTAGGAACATAAGCCCAATACGTATATTCTATCGCTTGCACATACATTACCTGACAGGTAACCACAGCCATCTTATCCTCCTCTTTCCTTCGAAAATGCAATTCTGCTGCTGATAGATTTTCTTTGCTCCAAATATTCAGAAATTTTAAAGTTAGTAAGGTTTTATTCAAGAGGTCTTTTGGTTTCATAAATCTCTCCTGTTCCCCCTTTTTTATTTTTCAACATACTCACGTAAAGTACGATTAGCCCTTTCAATAATAGCTTGTCCTTGACTATTATAAGGGATACCAAAAGTATGAATTATATGATATTGGGATAAAAATGAGCTAATTTTGCAGATTGGTAGGCAGGTGCATTATCAGTTTTCGATTCAATTGGGACCCCCATAACTGCAAAACAAGATAACAAATGAGTAATAACAGCAATAACAGCATCAGCCTTTTCAGAATGTAATGTAGTAGCCCATTGGAAATGTGTGCATGTATCTATAATATGATGGACGCATTTTTGTTGTCCAAAGGATGAAAGAAAAATTACATCCATTTGCCATACCTGATTTGCTTGCAATCCTCTTATGTTGACACCCGGTGGGGTAAATGGTAAGGTAAAAGGTGCACAAATAGAACAAGAGCGAACAATAAGATTTTTTTTTCTTTAGAGTTAATACGTTGCAGACGATGCTCTTGTTTTGCTGCTTCTATAGGATAAAGTAATGCATCAATTACAGCATTTCTGAATGACAAGGGTCCAGGAAGGGCAAAATGTGCACGGATATGGGTAAAGAAAATTAATTCTGAATGCCGCAGAAGTGATCGTTGTACCTGATAAAATAATTTGTCAATATCTGTTTTAAGAGTTATAGGCAGTGAAACTTGAGGAAGCTGCAAACAAGAGAGAACACAGCATACCGAGAATCCGAAACAAAGTTAACAGGGAGTTGAGGAAAGTCTTGCAAAACTAAGTAAATAGCCCACAGCTCAGCAGGCTGCACAGAGCAAAACGAATGGGGAAGGCAGAAGAGGCAAGTTGACAGCAGGAGGCAAAGAAAGAGAATTAGCAGTTTTAAATTTTGTGAGCTTAGGCAGAGAAGACTTAAGGTTTGTTAGGCCGTCTATATCAGTCTGGAGAAGACAAGGAACTTCCCCGAAACAAAAGGAGTTTCGGCAGCTGCTTGGGAATATTCCTTAAAGTCCCCGTCCCGAGGTAAACCGGCCACAGTTGGCTTCAATTATAGCCATTAATCTGGGAAAAGAATGAGTGAGAAGCCCTCAACATTTACTAGAAAGAGGAACAGAGAACAGGAGAGAGTTAACATCCCCTTCAGTCTAAATTTATTTCAGCCAGAACAATAAGGTCTCCTTTATGAGTTTTTTCCGGATATTGGTTGGGCACTCTTAGTGAGGCAGTGTCACAAAGACAGACAAAGGGTTGGGGGTGCCCTCTCTAATGAGGAGACCGGTCAGATGTCAGTTTGGTCATGTACCAAAAGAACTTAAGGGATGCTTAGCTGTCGTGGTCTCAGCTTTGGAGACTATTCCGATGCCACCATAGACTGTATGCCGTTTACCACAAAATCGCAGACAGGCACAGTCAGACTCCATAGGCTTTTTGGGACCTTAAGGGCGCCCACCCGTGGAGCCACAGAATCAAACCCAGCAGGCAAGCCAGACCGAATTGCATATTCACATCAATATACATACTAGAGGTTACTAGATTCCTTCTCACAGAAATTCTACAGATGAGACTAACAAGGACAATGACAAACAGGGCAAAACAGATACAGAAGTGGCCACAAAACAGGTTTATGAGTTTGCTGAAGGGCCAACCGATGTTTCGGTGTGCCCTGCGGGAGGGAAATAGCTGCATCCAGCTTTTCATTTAATCCCCCAGACAGAAGCACATGTGCATTTAAGGATCCAGATGATAAGTTGATTTACCTCATTTTTTCTTAATAACAAAAATGTGAGCGCTCGAGGAGCTTGAGCAGCGGCCACTAGTTTTCCGACGGAATGGTTACAGAAGCCCCCATGGGAGAGAGAAGATAAGATAAATGTTTGTGCTATACATTCTCCAGCCAATAGTGAAAATGTAACAGAAGTAGAAACCATAATTAAAATTTCTCCAACAAAATCAGAGTCTATAACTCCAGGAATTATGTTTAGGCCTCTTAAAGCTGCGCT